>CAWUFW010027885.1:0-24445 GCA_963921515.1 Calotriton arnoldi
GCCGATTCCGATCTCGGTCGGAGGCGCACCCAATACCATTCGGTCGGGAAAAAAGCCATGCGAAAGCCAGTTTCCCGACCGATCCGTACAGCACACCGAACGAGCAAGTACGATGCGCACAACAGCAAAAATTCCGGCCGAGCCGTACTCACCCAAACCAGGTCCTGTTCTCCGACCGAGGCGAATCCGGAAACGCCGAATCGAGTCGCACGGAAGGGAAAATGCAGCCCCGTCCGGCCGGACAAGTACGATGCGCTTTCCGTACGCGCCGAACCCGTCGCTACGCACGGCACGTCAAAGCATCCGGGAGAGGCGCACATAAGCTCCGAATCGCGCCACAACACGATCCACGGCTACGAGACGAACACAGCACAGACGAGGACGACGCGAAGCGACGAGGACGAAGCGAAGCGACGAGGACGAAGCCAAGCGACGAGGACGACGCGAAGCAACGAGAAGGACGAACGACACGAACCAACCATGAATCCCTTCGTCCCGATCATACCAATATTCTACATCTACTACCGGAACAGGCACGGACGCGTACGGCGCAGAAGGTAAGTCAGACACCAACCACAAAACACATACAACACGTACACGACACATCACACACATACACTGGGAATATGAATATACTTGCAACAGCAGCACCATAGGGGCGGGATGCCCATCACCAATGCCACATATGCACACAGGGGCCTGAATGCGCGCCACCACCCCAACCCAGGGGGGCTGGATGCCAACCACCCTCACCCAGGGGTGGCAGGATGCCTACCACTACTACCACCCTTAGCCAGGGTGGCAGGATGCCTACCACTACTACCACCCTTAGCCAGGGGGCAGGATGCCTACCACTACTACCACCCTTAGCCAGGGTGGCAGGATGCCTACCACTACTACCACCCTTAGCCAGGGGGGCAGGATGCCTACCACTACTACCACCCTTAGCCAGGGGGGCAGGATGCCTACCACTACTACCACCCTCACCCAGGGGGGCTGGATGCCTACCACTACTACCACCCTTAGCCAGGGGGGCAGGATGCCCACCACTACTACCACCCTCACCCACGGGGGGCAGGATGCCTACCACTACTACCACCCTTAGCCAGGGGGGGCTGGATGCCTACCACTACTACCACCCTTAGCCAGGGGGGGCTGGATGCCTACCACTACTACCACCCTTAGCCAGGGGGGCAGGATGCCCACCACTACTACCACCCTCACCCAGGGGGGGCTGGATGCCTACCACTACTACCACCCTCACCCAGGGGGGGCAGGATGCCTACCACTACTACCACCCTCACCCAGGGGGGGCAGGATGCCTACCACTACTACCACCCTTAGCCAGGGGGGGCTGGATGCCTACCACTACTACCACCCCAACCCAGGGGGGGCTGGATGCCTACCACTACTACCACCCTTAGCCAGGGGGGCAGGATGCCCACCACTACTACCACCCTCACCCACGGGGGGCAGGATGCCTACCACTACTACCACCCTTAGCCAGGGTGGCAGGATGCCTACCACTACTACCACCCTTAGCCAGGGGGGCAGGATGCCTACCACTACTACCACCCTCACCCAGGGGGGGCTGGATGCCTACCACTACTACCACCCTTAGCCAGGGGGGCAGGATGCCCACCACTACTACCACCCTCACCCACGGGGGGCAGGATGCCTACCACTACTACCACCCTTAGCCAGGGTGGCAGGATGCCTACCACTACTACCACCCTTAGCCAGGGGGGCAGGATGCCTACCACTACTACCACCCCAACCCAGGGGGGGCTGGATGCCTACCACTACTACCACCCTTAGCCAGGGGGGGCTGGATGCCTACCACTACTACCACCCTTAGCCAGGGGGGCTGGATGCCTACCACTACTACCACCCTTAGCCAGGGGGCAGGATGCCCACCACTACTACCACCCTCACCCAGGGGGGCTGGATGCCTACCACTACTACCACCCTCACCCAGGGGGGCAGGATGCCTACCACTACTACCACCCTCACCCAGGGGGGCAGGATGCCTACCACTACTACCACCCTTAGCCAGGGGGGCTGGATGCCTACCACTACTACCACCCCAACCCAGGGGGGCTGGATGCCTACCACTACTACCACCCTTAGCCAGGGGGCAGGATGCCCACCACTACTACCACCCTCACCCACGGGGGGCAGGATGCCTACCACTACTACCACCCTTAGCCAGGGGGGCAGGATGCCCACCACTACTACCACCCTTAGCCAGGGGGGCAGGATGCCTACCACTACTACCACCCTCACCCAGGGGGGGCTGGATGCCTACCACTACTACCACCCCCACTCATAGGATGGACAATGCATGACACAACAAGCACACCACAACCTAGGGAATGCAAGATTAAGACATCCCCCCACCACCATGACAAGCGTGTGTAGGCTGTGTCAAATGCCTACAACACCGAACATGACTTTCAACATACAATGTGACCCCCTAGCACATGTGCCACACATATATGTGTGTGGCACCCACAATGCAAGCAGCCCATGACCATTGTGGCAATGGGGCCTAAACCCCCATCATCACAGTGACCAAAAGGTAAGTGTGGGGTCCATAGCTGAAGCACATTTTGACCATTGTGGCAATGGGGTCTAAACCCCCATCATCACAGTGACCAAAAGGCAAGTGTGGGGTCCATAGCTGAAGCACATTTTGACCATTGTGGCAATGGGGTCTACACCCTCATCATCACAGTGACCAAAAGGTAATTGTTGACAAAGAAAGAGCTGCAACTGCCAAACTGCATGGATCATTCCTGCTCACAGAACCAAAAACTCATCTGTGGCAAAGTAGTGTATGTGTCCCATTGCAACATAAATTGGGGGAGCCAAATACTGCAGTGCAAATGTAACATTCCTTTGGCCATGTGCAGACAAACAACACCCATGGGGGCTGAGACCGTCAACAGTCATCAATGACACAATGACAGAAGTGACCATCAGAATGCAGAACCACATATTTGCACCAATGGGCACACAAATGCAGATACCCTGTGGAGACAGCAGATGTGAGGTGAACAGATACCATACCATGGCAGCAATGGGACACACAAACCATGATCACTGTGCTGACCGATGACCTAGGAGTCCCAGGGACAGCAGGGGAAACACACCAAACAACATACAGCCAATGGCACACCCAAGATATGCCAATGCAGTGGTGCAGATGCACAAACACAAACAGGCAGACCAACACTGTCATCATACACAGCAGGTGAGGGGTGGGGGTGCCAGTGTCCCCAGGCAACCACACAACACATGAGGAGAGCTGAATACCAATCATACAGATGTGCATACACTGCCACACTAAGGTAACTCATGGATCCAAATCCCCTATGTGGGCAAGCAGGCATTGTCAGGTGAGAGGGAGCACAAAACACACATGTCACACAGGCACGTAGGAACAACAACTGACACAGCAAGTCACAGACACACCACAGCACCACCCCCAGGGCCCCCACAATGTGGTGACCCTGGGCTGAATAAAAATACCACTGTGATGACAAAGCTAAATGTCGTTCACACTATGAACCACAGTCAGGTGTCCTGAGCAACAAACTACCATCACACCTACACAAGCACAAATCAATCAGCATGGCCAGTAAGCCAAGGCCAACATGGAGGCAGGGGCCTAGCCGGGCAACAACTCTCATCTGCACACACTCAACACCACACCCTCGACCTCCAACAATGTGCAGCAGTGAAGTACACATGCACTGGTGACATTGCACATGCACCCATGACTATTCCAGGGTGGTGGGTGGGAACCAAGGTGTAGAAACACATCACACATGGACACTCAACAAGACTCCTGAATGTCTGACACACTGCACACTACGCTGTACATGGACATGACGGCAATACCACACCGACCAATGGGATCCCAGCCACAGTCACACACCAATGAAGAAGCCAAGGTCACCCACAAAGAACACACATAGACAACTTCCAACATTGCAGCTCTGACCCTGAGGAGTGGCAGCAGTCACACACACAACATGTCACAATCACTGAAAGATAACACAAACTGGAAATCACATGACAGGGGCAAACAACAAGTGCCAAGGGGAAACCTGACTGTGACCCATCTGCGTCTGCACACAAACTCAGCCCTGACAGCAAACACACCTATGGGTGACACCCTGATGACCAGTAATGTGCCATGCACCCACATCACAGAGAACACAGGGAGAAGACTTTGGGGGAACATAGCTCAAGTCAGCAAGCATCACAAACAGGTACAACACTAGGGATCACAGCATGCGCAGATGAATGGAAGTGAACACACAGACATGCACATACAACACACACCTTGGGTGCAGGCAATGTCACACGTGTACACACTGCCATGAGGGGACTCCACTCCTGTGTGAGGAAAGCTGTGCCATATGTTGCCTCAGTAGGGCCCCATCATGTCAGCTGAGCACTTGGTCACACAATCAACAATTAGCACCAAATGAGGGCTCCCATCACATCAGCCTGGTCATGGATGTGCCAACGGAATCATCAGCACAGATCCAACACACTTGTATAGCAATGTTGCACTGACTACACGGATGAGTCCCTCCCCATTGATGCCCAAACCTGCATGTCCACTGGAGATGGCAACACGGTCAGGGAAGTAGACAAATGCAACGATGGCAGGCACAACAGATGTGCAGGGGTGGAAGCCACAGATATGAAATTGCCAATGTAAGTAGGAAACCCATTGCCAAATACTGAACACATGACACCCTCAGATGCTGCTATTGATGACATGGATACACCACATGATAGGACACATTCCCCCTGGACCACATGGGTTCCTGCACAGTAACACTTCATAATCATGAGACCAGATATCACCATCACTGCAGCAAGGGCATGGTTAGCTGCACCAACAACATGTACATCTGTAGCATGAGCACTAGAGAAAAGAAAGTTGCTTTATTCAGCATATGTGTTGAGGCCAAACGAAGTCCTGAAAAAAGAGCAAAGGCCAATGGCCAGTCCATTGTCAAAGTTCAAACAGGGTGACACTGGCAGATGTCACCCTACGCATGCCTGCACAATACCAGGGACAATCCACTAGGAGGGGCAACCGGGGGGCAGGCCAGGCACCGCAGGGACAGGATCAGGGCTCACCAGGGGGAGTCAGGGAAGGGGTGGTGGGTGCAGGAGAGCCACTGACAACTGCAGTGGAGGTGTCTGACATGGTGTGTGCCGGCACAACTGGGGGGCATGACACAGATGTCGTGGGTGCCGGCACAACTGCAGTGGACCCTGCAGATGGGGTGGACAGGTCCGCCACTGCAGTGCCCAAGTCAGACAGGGCGGTAGTGGACTCCACTGCAGTGCCTACCTCCAGGGGAGGAGAATGGGGAACAGGCAAGGTGGGTTGGACAGAGGGGGGACACCCTCACCACATCAGTGGCACAGACAAGCGCAGCGGGGGGTGTGGTGCTGGGAGAGCAAGTGGCAGGGGGAGAAGGCCGGAGCATCTTGGGGATGGTATATCTGTGGGTGGGGGAACCTGGGGCAGGGTGTGGTGGGGGCACCTGTGCAGTGGGGGCCTGAGGGATGGAGGACGGAGACCTTGTGCCTGAGCTGCAGGGTGGTGGCGGGGTCTTGCTCTTAGCACTCCGGGGGGACTTGCGGGTGGGGGCCTCAGTCCGTCTGCGCCTGGGGGAGGGTGTCCGGGGGCGAGGGGCACTCTGCTCCGTGTGGGTGGGCTTCCTCTTCCCCCGGGATGCTGGAGCAGCTTCATCGGTGGGGAAGAGGCCGAGGTCACAGAGGAAGAGCTGCTGTGACTTTGGGGTTGCAGGTGAGGCAAGGGAGGGTGCTTTGGAGGGAGAGGGAACTGAGGACTGCGCAGTGCATGTGGATGCGTGTGTGTGTTCCAGGGCCCCATCCCCTGTGAGTCTGGCTTCAGTCCCCTGAATGTGCGTGCGTGTGCGTTTTGTCATTGGCGTGTGTGTCAGTGTGCTGGATGTGTGTGTGCTGGTGTGTGCCTGTGCCAGTGTGTGTGTGCCTGGGATGGGTAAGGTGCTGGGGAGTGTGGATGGAGCAGAGGCAGGAGGGGTGAGGGACCGTTTGAGGAGGGACACTGCTGCCGTCAGGGAGGAGTCCATGGACCTATTGCCCCTCTGTAGGTCAGACATGCCCGATGAGATGCCCTCCATGAACGACACCAGCTGAGTCAACAGCGCGGTGTGCGCATGGAGGACACTCAGCATGGCTGTCTGCCCTACATGGAGCTGGCGAAGGAGGTACACAGACTCCTCACTCAGGGCAGCAGGGGACACAGGGGCAGGGGGTGCGGTGCCTGGCCCAAAGGAGACACGCTCCCGGACATGGGAGCCTCCACGGACCTGGGGAATGGGAGCCGATGGGAGGGCGGTGGTGGTGCTGGTGGTGGCGGGGACAGCAACACTAGCTGGGGTGTGGTGGCTGCTGACACCCGCCTCCACAAGGGAGTCATCCTCCGAGTTGCTCTGGTCCTCAGCTGAGGTGGATGCTGCTGAGGACTCCTCGGTGTGGCTCCCCTCGCCCTCCGTGCCACTGGGTCCCTCCGACCACTCCTCGGCTGCTGACCCAGTCTGGCTCTCTGGCTCCTCCTGGTCCGTGGAGCTGTCCCCTTCCGTGGCCGTGGATGTATCTGCAAACAATGGGGAAACAGACAGACATCAGTCACCTGCACCAAACGCACACACCACTGTGAGCACAGCACATTACAGAGCAAGCCCTGGCATCATTAGTTGTACATTGCTAAAAGTGCCCTAATTGAACAGGAGAAGTCAATTGTCAGTCTGATGCCAAGCATGGCACTCACATCCCACATGGCCTTGCACCCATCTGTCTGGTGTCTGTTGGATTGCAACACCCCAGTGTTGACACATGCACCAAGTACACAGTAGTTGGACAGTGCAGAGGACACGGTGTGGACACATCACAGCTCTTGCCACTGAGTCAGTACAGGTTCACGGATGTAAGGGATGCCCAGAGTCAAATAGGAAATGCATGTGATGCATTCCAGCGACAGACACCATGATGCACCCATGTCCTGATAGCCAGCGCCACTATGGTGTGCATGTAGCACATGTCACTCCCCTGCAGGATCACCAATCAGTAGACACATGCCATGGCGGAGGCATGACTGCAAAGTCATACATCACTGTCTCAGTGATGTATGACTTTGCAGCCAGACAACAACACTCTGCACTGTGTCACAATAGTAGGTCATGGGGAATGCAAGTCCTGGAGCTGCACAAGTGCACATGTACATCCCCCCCACAACACATCCTCTTAACCCTCATCTGTCCAGGTCATACCTATTGGACATATGGGAGACCTGTGACACTACCCTCTGAACCTGAGCCCCTCACACTCTGCTGTGCATGGGGAACAGCTGCCTGAACTTCACATTTACATGCCCCAGTCTGCATGGGCAGCTGATCAGACACCTATGTGTCACACAAGCATCGTCTCCTATGGTCACATCTCCAGTGGCATGCTGAGCCCCTACCAAGAAACTCCACAGCAGTCCTGGCGACTAATCCACAGCACACTGACACAGAGGCAGACACCTGAGGGGTCAAATCACTGTGCACAATGTGTCCTCTGATACACGGGAGTGGGAGTACAGAGTGTATTGTATGGCCTGGAGTAGGCATGACTGTCCAGCCCCACATGAATGAGGGATGAGCCCTGGACTGTAGGCAGCTGGCTAAGTATGTGTGACACACGTCATATACATACTCCTGGGGCCCAAACATTGTTCCCACCCGCAGCATGGGTGTGTGCCAGGTACCCCAGCCACATGTGGTGGATCAGCTCAGCAATTGGACCACAGATCAAAGTAACACGCTGAATACATGTCAGAATACAGGCATTGTGTAAGCAATGGACCCACCCATGATGCCCACCACAGAGTCAGGGAAACAGATGCTGTCTCCCACCTTGAGTCAAGCAAACTGCAAGGACACAGTCCTAAGTGACAGGATTCCCTGCATGTAAGGGCCACACCTGGGTATCAGATGAGGAGTGGGCAGTGCACAATAGAGGGACATGGCTCCTGGACAACATGACTGCTGTACTGTGGCAGTTCAACCTGGCCCGAGGAGGGCACATAACATGTTAGACAGAGTACACAGTGCAGTCTTTGACTCACCCCCTCCTTGCTGCTCTCTGGCCTTCAGCTGCCCATCCAGGTCTGGAAAGACCACCGCCAGGATCCTGAGCATGTGGGGGGTCAGGGTCCGTGTTCCGCCCCTCCTGCGAGGAGGCGACAGCTTCAGCTGGACCCGTGCAATCCTCCGGGTCCAGCCCCGAAGGTCCTGCCACCTCTTTTGGCAGTTGCGGATCCGGCGCTTGTAGACCCCCACGGACCGGACAGCCCGGACGATGTCCTTCCATATCTCATGCTTCCGATGGGCAGAAGCCTGTCAGGATGACAAAGTGATAAGGCCATTACTACACATGCAACATATCCGTGCATGACACAGTTGCATATACATGTCGCAATCACAGGGGCACATGGTGTACCCAGGCAGTGCACGGCTGCCCATGGACAGTTTTCCAGAAGTCACTACATGGTATCATAGCATGGGGAGTAAAACCCTGTTCAGAAGCACTGTCACTGCACCATACCTGTCCAGTGCAAGTCACTACACACTATGGGGGGTGACAACTACTCAGTGAGCCTGCTAGCCAGTGGTGTGCTGACTCTCAGCCTTGCTAGTCAGACAAAATGCACATTCAGAAAGGCAGTGCACAGAACACTCACCTGCTCCCCTGGTGTCCCATACAGCTTGCTGTACTGTGGAAGTAGGCTGTCCAGCAGGGCCTGGTTCTCTTCAAGGCTGAAGGCTGGGGCTCTCTCCACAGTACGTGCCATTGCAGGGTCCAGAGGGGCAGAGACAGCAGCAGTGCAGTGGCAGATGTCGTCCTGGAGCATGTAGTGCAGGCAAGTGGGCTCTCAGGGGAACATGCAGCAATATATATGTGCTGGAGAGGCAGATACTGTCCCTTGTGTCCAAAGTGATAGGTCCAAGTCGTTTGCATCTTCTGAATCTGGCCAATCCATGGAATAGCAGCACCAAAACACGCCCACAGCATCCTTCAAAATTTCAACTTCATGACATACATGATTTTGCAACATTGTTGTGGGTGACCAACTGATTTTCCAGCAACCGACTCGTTCGAATATTCGAAAACGCGTCCGTTGCCAGGCAAGCCCATTGTCAATGGGTGCGCACCGATCGGTCCATTGAGGTACAACGCGCACAGGGGTACAACGCGTACCCGCACACATTGAATGCAATGGGCCGGCCGGAGGCACCGATCGGTCCATTGCAGTACAACGCGCACAGGGGTACAACGCGTACCCGCACACATTGAAAGCAATGGGCCGGCCGGAGGCACCGATCGGTCCATTGCTGTTCAACGCATCACTGTACATGTGACTGGCATATGTCAGCATGCCTGTCTCAGATGGACATATGCCAGCCACAGATAGCTCCCAGGGAGTGAGGGGCACACCTACATCACGACAGCCTGTCCAAACCTTATCATAAGGCATGTAAGGCTGCATTTCCTATTGTGTGTATGTTGGTGTACATGTTGTCCTGTGGGTGTCACCTGTGGGCAGCCACCCCCAGGCTGTGCACGTGTTAATGGGGACAGGATCCTGGGTGTTACGTGTACGTGACCACTGTGATGTGCAACTGTTCATATCTGTGCATGTGCCATGGTCACATTTCACAGTGGTGTTTGTGTATGTCATGTCACATACCCCGTGAGTCCCATGTGGGACGGTATGTTTGAGCCAGGGTGTCCCAGTGGCACAATAGTGATGGCCCTCCACAGTCTTTGTGCATGTAGTGTTTACAATGTCTCTGATTTCATGTGCACAATGGGAGACAGTCTCCACATCCACGTTGTGTGTGCATGGACTCTGATGTTGTGCGTGTGTGTCACAGACGTCCATGGCTCTCCTGCCATGGCAAGTGTGGCCACTACCTGTGGGGGTCATGTTTGTTTTGTTGTGGTGTACACATGATACTCCAGGTGATGCCAGTGTCCATGTGGCATTACAGGGTCCCTGGGAATGTGCCTGTCGTTGAGCTGTGGTGCCTGGGGCACATCTGTCCTCACATGTCACTGGGGGGTGACTGTGACACAGCATCATGATATCCAATGGGCCAACCTGGGACAAATTGATGCCACCTGTAGGACCGTGTTGACAGATGTTGGCCATGTATGTACCATACATGTCGTTCCGGTACTGCACACTTCATGTAGTTGTGCCTCATGATGATGTATGTTGGGATCTTGAGTGTGTTCAATGCCGCATATGTGGGGTGACTGACGATCTTGCTTACTTCTCCTCTGCACTGCAGGGCTCCTGCTGTCCATCGGCCATTCCCAGACCTGGCAACGATGGTGGAACGGGACAGCATCCGACGGTACCGCTTCACCAGGCAGCTGATTGAGGATTTTGCAGTGCAGTTGTCCCCACATTTGCAGCCTGGCCGGCCGTATCCTACAGCGCTGACCCCCAAGGTGAAGGTGATGGCAGCCCTACACTTCTTTGCCACCGGTACCTTCCAACATACTGTGGCGTCTGCTGGTGGGATGTCACAGACCATGTTCAGCCGTGTGCTCCGCGATTTCTTGGCGGCAATGTTGCTCTTCCTGAACCGGTACATCTATTTCCCTAGACTGCGACGACTCACTGACGTGAAGAGTGACTTTTATGCCCTGGGGAGGATGCCGCATGTCATTGGCTCCATTGATGGGACACATGTGGCTTTGGTACCACCACAGGCCCAGGAGCAGGCCTACAGGAACCGCAAGCACTACCACTCGGTCAATGCACTGGTGGTGTGTCTTGCAGACATGACCATCACACACGTGTGTGCCCGTTTCCCTGGTTCAGCACACGATGCCTTTGTGATGAGGAGTAGTCGCATCCCCAGGTTGATGGCACAGATGCAGAACCAGCGTGCCTGGCTTGTCGGTGTGTACTGACTTTGTGCCATTGTGTGTGATCTGATCTGTAGTATTCCGCCCACTTTTCCAAGTCAGCTGATGTGCACTTGTCTGTCCGTAGGTGACTCGGGATACCCCAACATGCCGTGGTTGCTGACACCCCTCAGGAACCCTGTGACACCTGCCCAGATGCGCTACAATGAGGCACATGGTCGGACCAGGAGAGTGATTGAGCGGACCTTTGGTCTCCTGAAGAGCCGCTTCCGCTGCCTGGACAAGACCGGAGGGTCCCTCCCATATGCCCCTGCGAAAGTGTGCAAGATTATCATCGTCTGCTGCATGCTCCACAACCTGGCAGTGCGGAAGGAGTTGCCTCTCATCCAGGATGACGATGACCAACATCCGCCACCTGTGGAGGATCCTGGCCTGGACCACGATGCCAGTGACGATGATGATGATGATGATGGTGATGGTGATGTCCGCACACAGCTCATCACCAACTTCTTTAGCTGAATGTGAGTATCCTGAGGTGTCATGTCAATGATGTGAGTTGGCATGATGTGTGGGTGGTGCTCTGGTGCTGTTGGAGTGTGTCCATGGGCTACTTGACTGGATGTGTGTTGCGATGTGTGGTGACAGGTGGGCTGTACTCCCCAACAGTGTTGACATGCTAACTTGGTTCTGGGTGGGTATCTTGTAACATGTATTGTGCATGAGTTTTGCTGTTCTGTCCTGTACTCCATTGCTTTTGACTGTGTGTCATTTCTGTCCTTCACAGGGTACTTTCAGATTCGTTTGGTCAACTGTGTCCACCGACAACGTGATTGCACATCCAGGCTGGTAGCTGTTGTGTCCCTACAGGTGATGTGCGCCACACCCATGGACTTCCTTCTGTCTACAGTTGTTGACTGTGTGCCCGCTACCAGGTGGGGTTACCTTGCATCTGTAGTGGTTACGGCATGTTGCTACTGTGTAATAAACCTGTGCTTCACTTAGTGATGTGCGTTGTCTGTGGTCACACATTTGACTGCCATTTGCTTACTGCACCTGTGGGCTACTTGACTACAACTGGGAATGGGTGTGGTGTCTGTGCATTGCACCGTCTTCCCTGGCAACATCAGTGTAGGCAATGAGTCAGATGGCCTAGGTGTGTATGTGTTGTGTAGCCCTGGTGGTGTGTCTCCCTCATATGTGTCACGTTGCCTGTACTCACATGCCTGTGTTGTCCTTGCTGTTGCAGTTCGCATACACAGTGTAATTTTGTTGTTCATCATCCCCATAACAGTACCCACGTTGGAATCACGACAGAGGCAAGTATGGTGTATTATTGTGTTTATTGTGATACATCTGTGATAATAGTGCATAGGATGGATTGTGCTGTACATGAATCTTGCAATCCCAAGTTCCTAGATGAATAGAAAGTCCAGGTAGACAGGATCCCCAGTATCGGGGCCACAGTTGTCTGACACATTGTTCCAACTTGTACTCCCCATGCAATGTGTGGGAGTAGTGTTGCCATCAACAGGGTGAACAGTCTGTGCACAAAGGCGAAAATCCAGAACAGGTTCAGGCTTCCTGGGAGTTGCGCTTGGCCATCAGCCTCTCACTTTCCCCTCCTCGGACGACCCCTCTTCTTGGGGGGGGCCCTCAAGTGCAGGCTGCTGCGGTGCAGGGGACTCTCCGCCAGAGTCCTCCTCCCTCCCTGTGGCAGTTGCAGTTTGTTCGGTACCAGATGTTGTTGGCACACAGGGAGGTGTGGACTGGTTGCTGTTCATCTGGCGGAGGCATTGTAAAATGTCCCTGTGCACCGCCGTCATCTCATGTAGTACATCCCACTTGGACTCCACGCGGGTCATGTGGGAGTCCACACGTGACATGTGGGAGTCCACACGTGACATGTGTGACTCCACATGGGACATGTGGGAGTCCAAGCGGGCATGATGGGCAGCCTGCTGCTGTTTGATGTCTCTGAGGAGCCCCACTACCTGGCTGAGCTCTCCGGTGCTGGACTGGTACGCATCAGCTATGCGTACCAGTTGTGGGTCTTCATGCACACCAGCAACGTCTGCAAGCAGCGACCTCTGTCTCCCACCCCTCCCACCACCCCTGCTGACATGTGCAGTGTGTGCAGTTGCACGCACAGATAACCCTGGTCCACCTTGGGGGTTGGTGGTGGTGGTGGTGTCCATGGCCCCAGGTTGGTCCAGGGTCACTGCGCTGGTGTTGTTCCTTATTCTGTCCATGTCGGCAGGGATGGTATTCGTGGTGACAGTCGTTGGAGGGGTGGGTGCAGGGGGTGCAGCTGGTGGACCTGCTGGTGCTGCAGCTGGTGGTCCTGCTGGTGCAGCATGTTGACTTGCACCGGATGTGCCAGGTTGTTCTTCATCGTCCGAGGAGGACAGAGGCTGTACGACGCCAGTGAGCTCGGCATCCTCTTGAGCCTGGGACTGGGACTCCTCAGCGTCTGCTGCTGTGTCCCTATCATCACCTGTTTTTGGGAGACACAAACAATGTATGTCATGTTTCTGCAGGCATCAGTGGTTGACACACCTGACAGTTGTGACTGTGCCTCGGGGTGCGGGCCTGTACATTGTATTGTCCTAAGTCGTCACAGTCAGGGGTTGATATTGGTGTGGCACATTGTCCTGCATTATTTGGGCATTTCTATGTATTCTCTGGGGTGTGAACATGGTCTGCATTGATTGTGTTTGGTTGACAGCCAGACCTCCTTCCCACCCACCCACCCACCCAGTCAGTTATCCCACCATGGAACGTGCTTGCATTGCAGGGAGTGTAAGTTGTCTCTCAGGATGTCAGTCAGAGGTGTCCTGCTGTTTGTTGGTGCACAGTTGGCAGCAGGGCCTTGTGCTCCCCGCAGCAGTAGCCAGTGTCAGCCATCTTGTGAGTCCTTCTCCACTCCCTGTGATGTGAGCATGGTTCAGGGTGGTGTTGATGGGCCAGTTGTGAGGCTGAGCAATGTCTGTGACTACGACTCCCATCATGCTATTGCCTCCACCCCCTTCCCAGCATGCCCATGCTTCCTTCCTTTTGACTCTGCTTCCCTGTGGGGTGGGCTGGCTGTGCTGACAGGATGGCTGGGAGTGTTGTCCTGGCAGTTGTTTGGCTAAGAGTCCCAAGAGTGTCCCTGTGCTTCACACAACATAACCCAGGGTGGTGGTGCTTTGTGGGATCTTGTGTTAGGATGGAGGGCATTGCATTCTACCAGGTGGGTACTGTGGAGTTTGTGTTGGGGGGGGTGTGAGGGGAGGTGCTGGTGACTATGGTCAGTGCTGCAAGTCCCCCTTCCCACCCAGCCAGCCAGCCAGATATCCCACCATGGAACGTGCTTGCATTGCAGGGAGTGTAAGTTGTCTCTCAGGATGTCAGTCAGTGGTGTCCTGCTGTTTGTTGGTGCACAGTTGGCAGCAGAGCCTTGTGCTCCCCACAGCAGTAGCCAGTGTCAGCCATCTTGTGAGTCCTTCTCCACTCCCTGTGATGTGAGCATGGTTCAGGGTGGTGTTGATGGGACAGTTGTGGGGGGGGGCAATATGTGTGAGTGCGACTCCCATGATGCTATTGGCTACACTGACTTGGCCAGCATACACAGAATTCCTTCCTTTGAGTGGTCTTCACTGTGTGTTGGTGTTGTTGTGGTGGCTACATGTGTGGATGTGTGTGTTAGTTCTATTTGTGCCACTGCCTAGCTGTAGTTGTGGTTGTGTTTGTACATGTGTTGGCACAGTTGGATGTGACTTTTTTGATGGCATGTGTTGTGTTTATCTGACTGACATACACATTTTGGGATGATTCTGTTCTAGTTGCTGTGTAATTGCTATGAGTGCATGGTTTGACTCTCCCCTTGACAGTGATGTGTGTGTTTTGTGGCAGTTTATTGTGTACATTTGTTGTGTACTCACCAGGCTCTGGGATGTCCTCTAGTCCATATACGCTCACTGGCGGAAGGATGGCCCGCACCTTCTCCTCCCAGGGCCTGAGGTATACTGGCTTGGCAGGAGGGCCACTGCCGGTGTATTGGCTCAGGTGGTAGTCTTTCTTGAGCAGCTCCCGGACCCTCCTGCGCACGTCATACCACCTGTTCTGGATGTCGGTCTTTGTGCGCCGACATGGTGATTGGGCGTTCACCCTGTTGATGATCCTCTCCCACATCTTGGTTTTCTGCGACATGGGGGTCTGTTGGACCAGAGTGCCAAACAGCTGTGGCTCCACCCTGAGGATCTCGTCTACCATGACTTCCAATTCACTATCTAGGAACTTGGGATTCTTCTTGGGGGGCATGGTGATGGGTGGTGATAGTGGGTGCTGTGTGTGTTGGTGTGCAGGTGAGGGTGTGTGGGTGTGTGTTGTGCTGGGTGTATGTGAGGTAGGTATTTGTTGGTGTGCTGCTGGTGTGTGGCTTGTGTGAGGGATGAGCTGTGGGTGTGTGGTTGCTTTCTCTTGGGTGCTGGCAGTGGAATGGCATTTGCAAAGGCTCATGGTAGTGATTTGTGTCCTTTATATAGGTGGAGTTGTTGGTGTGTCTTTGTTCTCTGTCCCCACCCCCCCAGTATTTATTGGCTTGGTAATTGCTTGTTTGGCCTTTTTTTGGTTGATTTTTCCTTTGTGCTGTTTGTGTATGTTGGAAACGTTCTTGTGACCGAGTCGGACCCTGCATTGGTCTCGTACGGTGTTTTCCGTTTCGTTCACGCTGTGTTTGTGCAGTTTTGTATGCTGCGTACGCGTCGGTCGCGGTGTATTGTGTTGCTTCGGCTCGGTTTTGTATGCGTGTCGGTCGTACGGCTTGTCCTCCGTCCGACTCGGTCGTGTTTTTCGCGCCTTGCATCGTACTTTGCAGGTTGGAGTTGGCGGGTACGATTCGGTCGGATTTGTTCCGGGTGCGTGTCGGTCGGTTGGATTCGCGTGTTTTTCCGGCCGGATTGCTATTTTCCGAGCGGGTCGGTCGGTCGGCTTGGTTTCCTGACGTGTCGGTCGGATTTATCGCGGCTTGCATCGTACTTGGCGTGTCGGGCGCCACTGGTACGTGTCGGTCGGTATTTTTTCCGGATCCGAGTCGGTCGGTGCTTTTTCCGGCCCGAATCGGAATCGACCCCTCAGTGTCCACATCATGTGTACACCAGATTGTCTGACCATGGGTCAAAGAAAAGAGCTCAACATACTGCCCCAGGACTTGCCTGCGGTCATTTTGCTGTTATGCAGTGAGGGTGCCTAAAAGGACAACTCCCTCAACAGACCCATCCAGACCTTGTGGGGGCTCCAGCAAGTGCCTAGGTCTACCAAGTAGGTGACCTCCCTTTTTCTAGGATAGGGTAGGGATTACTCCTTTTGTCCTGGAGGGCCTTAGGTGCCACAGGCTCCAAAACCCATACCCTCTGCCCTAGCTGAAACTCAATCAGTGCAGTCTTTTGGTCAGACCATTGCTTCTGGAGCTCTTGAATGGCCTCAAGTTTTTTATTTGCTTTCTCTATTTACTCTGTCAAGGGCCAAGCACATAACCCACAATGTAAAGTTTGGGCTCTTTGAGATACTTCTCCCAGCCTTTCCTTACTAGACTCAGTGTCCCCCTAACAGGATGGCCAAACAGAAGCTCAAAGGGACTAAAGCCCACTCATTTCTGTGGCACTTCTCAGTAGGTGAAAAACAAGCATGGCAAAAGGACATCCCATCTTCTTCTGAGTTTGTCAGGGAGTCCCATGATAATACCTATTGTGGTCTTGTTGAATCTCTCAACCAGGCCATTGGTTTTTGGGTGATATGGGAGTAGTGAACTTATAAGTCACACCACATTCATTCCACTTTGCTTTGAGGTAAGATAGACAGGAATTTACTACCTCTGTCTGAAACCACTTCCTTAGCAAAACCCACTCTAGTAAAAATACTCGAGAGGGCCTTGGCAACTGCAGCAGCAGTGGCAGTCCTAACGGGAATTTCTACACGATACCTGGTAATATGATCCACTACCATCACTATAAATCTGTTTTCTGATGCCGCTTGAGGGCAAACGGGATAAAGAATGTCAATCCCTACCCTTTCAAAGGGAACCCCAACCACTGGTAGTGGCATTCAGGGGCGTTTGGTTTGCTTCCTGTCTTGCCACCCGGCTTGACAGTTAACACTGGAGCTGCAGAACCCCTTCATTTTGTGGGACATACCTGGCCATTAGAAATGGGTGACTAACCTACTCCAAGTTTTAGTCAGGCCAAAATGGCCAGTTAGGGGGATGTCATGTGCTAAGGTGAGTAAAAACTCCCTCTACTGCTGACGCACTACCACTCTCCTAGTGGCACCAGATTTAGGGTTTGTGGCCTCAGTGTAAAGGAGTCCCTCCTCCTAATAGGTCCTGTGGGAGCCACTGACATCTCCTTTTCCTGGTCAGCAGCTTGCTGTCTCAGGCTTTCAAGAGAGGGACGGGTCCTCGGTCCCTGGCAAAGATCTTCCCTTGAGGATCCCCCAAGGCCTAGGAGCATTGCTATGTAAGGCCCAAGTTTCTGGGCTTAGTTCCTTCAAGGGATGACACGTCTTCTCCTTGAGGAGAGGGGACCTGAGCTTGTCTCACCAAGAAGTTGGTTTCCCAGAGTTCTTGCCTTTTCTCATGGAGGATTGGGCCCTTTATCTCCAGGGTCCAATACCTCTTCTTCACTCTGGGATTTACTTTGTGCTCCTGTTTTTATACACACCCATTCAGGTATTCCCAGCATTGCTGCATGGGTTCTCATCTATACCTCAGCCCATGCTGAGGTCTCCTGATCATTACCTAGCAGACAGTCTACTGGAATTAGGACGCAACCACCTTCTTTTGGCCAGTAACCGCTTCCCATTCCAAGGACACCATAGCCATGGTATGAACCTCGACAATGTTATCAGCACTGATAACTGGATGTTGTTGAATAACTTTATTCGGTTGTTTTGCTTAAAAGCATCAAAGTATACAAATAAATCCAAGATTTTTACAATCTAAAACAAGAATAGGATTCTTTGAATTGCTTGTAAAATGTACAGTAAAAAAGAACAAGAATAAAACGTTAAAACAGGCAGGCTTCCCAGTTAACAGCCTTACGGTTAATAGACACATCACCTGAAAGGTATCAGGAGTAAGATATTTTATACAGTACACAATTCATTTGCTCCAAAACCAACATTTCCACAATCACAACAATTCAGTTCTAATGGTAACATCCAGCGCAGCCTAAGATAAAACTTTCTGTCGATTTATCCAAAAGGAGAATAAAAAGCAACTGACTGCAAAAACTATTGGCCCGGATGAGTCTGTTTTTAGAATTCTGTAGGCAGCCTAATGTTGCCTGGCTCCAAGGTTTAGACAGATCGGTCATATCCACCTCCTGCGGATCAGTTGGTATTTAATGCAGAAAAAGAGTATGTGTTCGTCTCCCTCTTGTGCTCTAGCACAGGCAGGGCATTGTTCCAATAATAGCCCAGCTGCCTGATTGCTAGGGAACCTTAGTAAGAGGTTGCCATACCTAAATCTAACATCTAGACTTTAGGCAAATGGGGGTGTGATTTGATCCAGGAAAGGTTCAAAACTGGGGCATGGCTTGGCACTTAAAAATTGTGTTGTTAATTGACCATTTGCTGATCTATAGACATAGCGCTCTCCCACAGCCACCCAATACCTGGCCTTAAGTCTCAATAGATCGCCTCTGGTTGCCCTCTCTTGGTGTTCCCATAGCTCTGACATACCAAGTGATTTATACCAGCTTGCAACATGTTTGAACCAGGGTAATTTTTTGGTACCACTGATCATCAGAGCCTCCCTCAGGGAATTACAATAATCAGAGAGCTGGGGTGTTGTCCACGAGCGAAGCCAGTACATCAGGGGTTTCAGTGAGGCCATATCACCTATTCTTTTTATCCCTAGATCAAAGAACAATGGGATCAGAAGGGTAGTGATGGATACAGAGATAAGGGATCTGACAAAGATGTTTTCAGATGTCGTCAGTTGGTTTGTATTAGTATACCCCCATATCTCTGCTCCGTACAAAGCTCTACTCTGGGCTTTAGCTCGATACACTTCTAATGCTGGGGTCAGTGATCGAATGTATGACTGCCTGTGGTATCTCAGTATTGATTTAGACCTGTGGCAAACGGTAAGGTAACTCTTATCTAGTTGTTGTTCCCAGCCAAGTGTGTCGCTTAATCTTATCCCAAGGTAGTCGAAGTTTTTCACCCTCTCCAGCGGTTCGCATGCAATCCTAACCTCACGTGATTTCCCCTTCACTTTCCCGAACACCATAAATTTGTTTTTGGCAACGTTAAGTTCTAGACTCCTGTCCCTGCAGAAATCTAGAAACCTATCCACTAATGTTTGTAGGCCCATTGGAGTTGTGGAAATAAGTAAAGAATCATCTACAAAGAGCAGGATTGGGACTTTCGTTCCATTCCTGCAGTCCAATATCTATTAGCCACATCTATTAGCCACATCATTACATCATTAATAAACAAGGAAAATAGTGTGAGAGCAAGCCTACGCTAGCCCTGGCGCACCCCATGCTGTATAGGTATCCTGTCAGTTAGTTCACCATTTTTTCCCCATCTAACCTGGGCATAGTTGTCCTTGTGAAGTCTAGCTATCAGGGCCACCAAATCAGTAGGGGCGCCTAGGTCAAGCTTAGTTCTCCATAGCATTTCGCGCGGCACTAAGTCGATTGCGGCTCTTAAGTCGACAAATGCTATGTAAAGTTTTTGTTTTTTCAGTAACATATTTCCAAGTTAATAGGGTAAATCTAAAAGCCTGGTCGCATGTGCTTATTTTTAGAGCGAAAGCCTGCTTGGTACGGGGACAGTATTGCCTTCTCTTCTATCCAGATTTGGAGTTTGTCCAGGACTTGTCTTGAAAAGATCTTTTGCAGATTGTAAATCAGGCTGATGGGTCTATAATTGGAGGGGATGGAAGCGTCTCCTTTTATGTATATTGTGATTATCTCAGCTCCCCTCCAGGTTGACGGAGTAGCCCCACCAGCCGATATACAATTTGTCAAGAGGTTTATGCACGGAGCCCATATCATGGGTTCCGATGCATATAAATCTCCTGGTATCTGGACAGGGCCAGGGGCCTTTCCTGCCTTGAGTCTGTTAATTGCTGACAGGGTATCATCTAGGCTAAAAACGAATGCGGTGCCAGTCGTGAGCGTAGCAGGAAGGGTGTTAGAAATGTTTTGATCAGCTCTAGAATTGTGTATACAGCTGGTGTCCTCGTTCCTGGAATATAGTGTAGAGAAGTGCTCGACCCAAACCTCCGGCTGGATATGATGGCTAAGAATATTTGTATTTTCCGTATTTTCCTTTACAAGAATGTGCCAGAACAGCCGATTGTCCTTGCATCTGTCAGCTCATACTAGGTCCCGCCAGTTTTTATCTGCAAAGTCCACGTTTAGCTTTCGTAAGTGCAATTTTTGTATCTATATGCGTGCCAGGCTACCCCAGACTGACTATGCTCCTTAACCGCTAGCTGTAATGCCCCTTTGCTATTTTGCATTCGCAATTGAACTATTTATTATTCGTTATACCAGCGGGCCTGCTACCAGAACTATTTTTAGTAAATTCGGTTTGCAGTGCACCATAAAAATCATTGTGCACTGATAGTATGTAAGTTGGCCCGTGGAGTGTACACAATCCAAGCTACCGCTCAAGCCAGACAGGAAGTGTATAAATAACTTATAAATCCTGGCATATGGGACCATGTCTGCAAGGATGTTGGGCCAGGTGACTCTTCTACGGTTGTTGGTTACAAGTGGCTCTTCTACCCTAGAGAGACAACTGGGTAGCTTCCTGTCCAGGACAGTGCCCATCATTTTTAACAGCAAAGGTTGTGATCGATATCGGACCTCAGGGCAATTGACATATCCTCAACTAGTAACCAGATTCTAACGTCAACTAGAATATAATCGATGACACTAGTGCTGGCACCCCGTTTGAAAGTGGCCTGCCTAATTATGTCTGATGGGGTCCTCCCGTTGCATGCCCTCAAGCTCCTTCCTGTAACCAGTGATGCAATCTGCAGGAAACAGAGGTTAAACGATGGCAACATTTGAGTCGCTTGCCAGATTAGGTATGCTCCATATCTCATTCTCCTCCTCTAGTAAGGTACTTAGTAGGGGAGAGGGTTCAAAAGCAGCATTGAAGTCCCCAGCTACTAGGATTTTAGATTTGCTTTTGATGCACTCCCACCAAATCATCTAACAATGATAATACTGGGGACTCACAACTATAAGGTTCAGACCTGGCGAAGAGATTAAACACAGTCAAGTTTAGGCCTGTTTGAAAAGTGAGCTGAATCCCCATTATATCTTGTGATTTTGTTGCCAACCGTTTGTACTTGCAAGCAAGATTTATCTGTCCCCCACTGGCTCTACCCGATTTTTTGGGCGCATTAGCTTCAACGCTATCAGTCGTGTAGCCATTTATGTGTACCCGGTCCACAGCCCAAGTCTCCTGGAAAATGCAGATATCATTTTTGCCTATAAAGGAGTGCCATTCGGGGCCTTGAAGATTTAAGCGTATCCCCGCCAGGTTTCAGGAGATTATGGTTAGTCTCTAATTTGCCTCATTACTGGGTATGGGCAAGCGTCTATGGGTCTCTGCGTCAGTAGTCAACATATTATCAGTGATTGAATCAGTAGAACGGGTACGTGAAGTAATTGGCAATGGGAGCGCAGCCATGGCTGCGCCAATAAAAGCTGTTGGGCAATACATCAATCTTTACTACAGTATGCAAGTTAGTAGTGGATGGCTCAACAGTATGACCTGACTTCCAAAGGTTTTACATGAAGTGATGCGGGGGGTGGGGGAGGGAAGAATTATTAATATTGCTGAGTCAATCCACATCTCACAATGGGGATAAGGGCCCCTTCCTTAGTATAGAACCCTGCAATAGGTCCGTTTCTGATCTGCACTACTTAAATCCTATGTGAGAGTTATTTAAAGGATTTGTCCTAATATCTAGTGCCACTAAATCATCCACCATCCTTGCGTCTTTTAAGGTTAGTTCTATCGTATTTGAACATTGAGTTCTTGGGGAGCTCCTTCGGGCACAGTCTTCTCTAATAATCGAGCGGCAACCTCTAGTATGCCTGATCCAGTGGGTGGTTTTATTTATAAGGGAATCCTCAGATTCAAACTTTACATGGGGCTGCAGTTTGGGTACCTTTATTATAGCAACCTTTGTTTTTTAAATCAATAGGCCTGCTTCAAGAACAAGGGTAGGCATGTAATTCCAGCCTCTGCTGGTAGTAGCGTGCGGAGGGTTAACAATCCCTAAAGGATTCGGTGCCTGCATCTGTTGGAGGTTAGGCAACCTAAAGTTGCTTGGGGTACTATTACTCGGCTGTTGCAAGGTGTTGACTCTAGTATTGTGCTGGGAGTACAGGGAATACTGGGGGTTTGGCTGGCAGCTTAGGGACCTGCAATTCCTACTTTCTGCCTCTTTTGCTCCATAGGTCCCCTGTGGGTAGGGGGCAAGAGGTGGGGATCACAGACTGTTGTGCATCAAACTGTTGGATGGTCTGGGTAGTCTGGCTAGATTGGCTGTTCAGAATAGTGGATGTCAGTAACTTTTACACACTTTAACTTACTTATTGTAAAAACCAATCTAGATATGACAGTTTTTAACTCTCCCACTTCGGTTCTTAATTCATTCATTAAAACAATACATTCCCTACTCGATTGAGTCGAGGGTTCAGGTAGCATAATCTCCAGGGCGGGATTAGGAGGTGGAACAGGAATTGTCAGACATCAGTAAGGCCATCAGTTATGTTAGATAATGGAGAGAATCGATTGCTGCAATGGACAATGTTAGCTATGGTATAAGAATGAGATAGTTCCGGTGCTTCTGGGCTAAAAGATTTTCTCTGTGTTACAACCATGTTTGTAGGCTGTGTCGCTGACTTTCCGAGCATGCTGGGTATACGCGGTTGTAAATTAGGAGTACCCAGTGAAGTAGAAGCCAGAGTAGTTGAAGTGTTCCGCACTACCGGTGATTCAGAATGTAGCAGGTCCTCACATTCAACAATAAGATTATCGATCCGGTCAATTACACAATTCCCACCAGCAGATTTGGCTATTCTTTTTGATTTTTTGGTTTTAGCAGTGACAGAGGACCCTCGGTTGACTTCCTCTTTCCCATGATTATGATAGTGATTAGGACAAGATACTGCTGGGATATACTAGTGCAATAAACAAAGGACCCAAAATATACATGTAAAAAGATTGAAAGATTGAAACAGTAGTATCAGTGGTACCCCCTGTATACAGCCCCTGAATTCCAATCAGTCAAACAGTCAAAGAGGGCTCAGATATAGCACCTGACAGCAATAAAGGGTAAATTAAATAAAAAGGCAAGGAAAAGTCTTGGTAGCGTACCTCCTGGAAGTCAAATGTTAGGGAGATGGCCCAGCCTCCGACGGGCGTGGACGGGCCCGCCCTTCGCCTGGGCACACCTGCGCGCGTCCTTCGATGCGGGGCCCGACCGTCAGCTTTATGCGCCTCCAGGCGCGTGATGGTGGCGGCTACGGACGCAAGGGCTTGTGGTCCTGGCTGGCCCCCCTCCTTTCCTCAATAATGGGCTCCCACGCTGCGGGGTTTTCTGTCAGCTTTATGCGCCTCTGGGCGCGTGATGGTGGTGGCCTATGGCCGCAAGGGCTGCTGGGGCTTGTGGTCCTGGCTGGCCCCCCTCCTTTCCTCAATAACCGGCTCCAGTTTTGTACTGCTCTGGGGATATCAGTTTTTCAGTCATTATGGTGACACTTGAACCTTTATCTCTCAGTGCTTTTACTTCAGCTCCATTGATATGTGGCTTTTGTCTGTACTTCTCCAGGTTACTGGGCCAGACAGGGAAGCTATATACAACCCCCCACCCCCTGCCAGAGACTAAAGTAGCTTCAATCTGCTATCTGACGTGGTCAGGACACACCAAGGATCCCATCTGGAGACTCACAACCCCTGAGGGTGCTGCACTAGTAGGAGGGGCAAGAAGAGTCACCACTTCAGTATTCATTCTGTTTACAGATGAAACACCAAAACATTTTTGGAATCACAGTTTGTACCCTGATACCCACCCTTTGATTGGGAAGAGTCTCAGGGCCCACTTCTGGAACAGGTTTTTAGGGGTCTTTGGAAGACTCTTTGGGTTTTTCCCCCTTTGTGTCCCACATATTTCCCCTGGAGAGGATTGGTAACCCCTTTCTTCTGGTCACCCCCCCCTGCATCTTTCTGGACACCTTTGTTTTGACCCAGTGGTCAGCCGGGAGAGGAGGTTGTCCTAACGGCTAGGGTGGTCAAACTCGAATCTGTGGAACTCGTGTTTGAGTCTCGGCAATGACGCTGAACATCCTGTGATTCTCTTCCAGGGGATCCTCATCAATAGTCATAAGCCCTGAATATTCCCACCCATGTGCGGGGACCC
>CAWUFW010027886.1:0-24440 GCA_963921515.1 Calotriton arnoldi
AAATTTTCAAACTTTATGGCCCGCTCCGGTCCGCTCCTACCCTGAAAGTCTCAGGGTGATTCGTCAAGCTGGGGCCGAGAAAAGGGGGGTCCCAAAACGTGTTTTCCCCATTCATTTTCCCATAGGAAACTTTAGACACGTGCTACAGCCCGAACTGCTGAACGGAATTACACCAAATTTGGCAAAGAGGTAGTTCTTGGTTCAGAAAGAACCCTTTTGTTAAATGGTGTAAACCGTTCAGTAGTTGCGGAGAAATTAAAAAAATAAGAGTCAAAAAATCAATTTCCCATAGGAAACTTTATGCAAGGCTACAGCTCGAACTGCTGAACGGAATTACACCAAATTTGGCAAAGAGGTAGTTCTTGGTTCAGAAAGAACCCTTTTTGTTAAATGGTGTAAACTGCTCAGTAGTTGCTGAGAAAATCAAAAGTAAAAACACATATATATCTGGGCGGAGCCTAACCACACATGTCATCGTGAGATCTGATTGGCTGTCAGCACTTCATCCTGGAATTGCTGGCAGCCATCTTGGGACCAATATAAATGATAGTACCCCATTGAAATGCATTGTAGTGAATCGAAGATTTTGAGGGTTACCAAAAGGAGAACTATAAAGGGTGATAACAGACTTTAGTTACATTAGAATTCATTTGTTGATGGTACCATACTAATTTCAGGAATTGTGGTGTGTTCTAAGGTGATTTTACCCTGTGAAAAACCTTCTGCTGGGATATCATGAATCATGTTTGAGAGAAAACTATTTTCACATGCTTGTCCCATACAGTTTTGGAAGGTGCTCCAGAAGCTAAAATGAGAGCATATTTTCTGTAAATTCACATTATCTTTCTCAGTCATGTGAGAATGAAGTCTGACATTCTCAGTAAAACATGTACATCCAACAAGGGCAGAGACTGTCAGTTGATTCCTTTGTGTTCTACTGCAGCTTCCCAGAGTGTTCTAAAGAACAACTAGAGTGCTAACAGCCTTACTTATGACAAAAGTATGGCACACCTGAAGCCATCTTGATTGGAATAAACTGGTAACACTTAAAACATTTAATTTAAAAAGGAACAAAATGATGGGGTTCATCTTGTCATAGAAATTATGGTTAGTGCTCTGGAAAGAAAAATTAGGACATGTTTCAAGTGTGATCTCAAATATCTTCCTGTTATATTTCAACAGGAGCAGCCTGTCAGTTGATGCCTTTGTGTTCTACTGCAGCTTCCCAGAGTGTTCTAAAGAACAACTAGAGCGCTAACAGCCTTACTTATGACAAAAGTATGGCACACCTGAAGCCATCTTGATTGGAATAAACTGGTAACACTTAAAACATTTAATTTAAAAGGAACAAAATGAGGGGGTTCATTTTGCCATAGAAATTATGGTTAGTGCTGCAAAAGAAAATTTAGTGCATGTTTTAAGTGAGATCTCAAATCCTCTTCTATTTCATTAGAAAATTCTGACATGCAGACTGAAACAATCACTTTCAATACCAGCAGTAGACTTCCAGTTAACTCCTTGGTGAGCAGTAGCTTTACTACAGTGATCTAATGAACAACTAGAGTAATAACATTCTGAATTTATGGCAAATGTGTGACACATCTGAATGCCTTCTTGATGGAATCAAAGTAAAAACTGAAAGCATTTCCTACTGAGGAGACTGCAGTAAATGAGGAAATTAGGAAACTTCATAACAAAGAAGTCTTCCAAGATGGCCACCAGTGAAAAAAGAGCCCAAATGTAGCACAAATATTACCCAGATGTAGCCCACATATAGCCCAATGACAAAAGTGTGCAAAACACTTTTTATTTTTAGTTTTTTGTAGTTTTATGTAGTGCAGACTGGTCAGGTATTGGAGCGTTGCATCTTAAAACATGACCCCCTACACTACAAAAACACCACTGCACTACCCTAAACCCTAAAACACTACCCCAGCACGACCCCTACACTACACAAGCACCACTGCACTATCCTAAACCCTAAAACACTACCCCCAGCATGACCCCCTACACTACACAAACACCACTGCACTACCCTAAACCCTAAAACACTACCCCAACACCACTGCACTAACCTAAATCCTAAAACACTACCCCCAGCACGACCCCCTACACTACCCAAACACCACTGCACTACCCTAAAACATGACCCCCACACTACACAAACACCACTGCACTACCCTAAACCCTAAAACACTACCCCCAGCACGACCCCTACACTACACAAGCACCACTGCACTACCCTAAACCCTAAAACACTACCCCCAGCACGACCCCCTACACTACACAAACACCACTGCACTACCTTAAACCCTAAAACACTACCCCCAGCACGACCCCCCTACACTACCCAAACACCACTGCACTAACCTAAATCCTAAAACACTACCCCCAGCACGACCCCTACACTACCCAAACACCACTGCACTCACCCTAAAACATGACCCCCTACACTACACAAACACCACTGCACTACCCTAAACCCTAAAACACTACCCCCAGCACGACCCCTACACTGCACGAAGCACCACTGCACTGCCCTAAACCCTGAAACACTACCCCCAGCACGACCCCCTACACTGCCCGAACACCACTGCACTGCCCTAAACCCTGAAACACCACCCCTTCACGACCCCCTACACTGCCCGAACACCACTGCACTGCCCTAAACCCTGAAACACCACCCCCAGCATGACCCCTACACTGCCCGAACACCACTGCACTGCCCTAAACCCTGAAACACCACCCCCAGCAAGACCTCCTACACTGCCCGAACACCACTGCACTGCCCTAAACCCTGAAACATCACCCCCAGCAAGACCCCTACACTGCCCGAACACCACTGCCTGCCTAAACCCTGAAACACCACCCCCAGCACGACCCCTACACTGCCCGAACACCACTGCACTGCCCTAAACCCTGAAACACCACCCCCAGCACGACCCCCTACACTGCCCGAACACCACTGCACTGCCCTAAACCCTGAAACACCACCCCCAGCACGACCCCCTACACTGCCCGAACACCACTGCACTGCCCTAAACCCTGAAACACCATCCCCAGCACGACCCCTACACTGCCCGAACACCACTGCACTGCCCTAAACCCTGAAACACCACCCCCAGCAAGACCCCCTACACTGCCCGAACACCACTGCACTGCCCTAAACCCTGAAACACCACCCCCAGCACGACCCCCTACACTGCCCGAACACCACTGCACTGCCCTAAACCCTGAAACACCACCCCAGCACGACCCCCTACACTGCCCGAACACCACTGCACTGCCCTAAACCCTGAAACACCACCCCCAGCACGACCCCCTACACTGCCCGAACACCACTGCACTGCCCTAAACCCTGAAACACCACCCCTGCACGACCCCCTACACTGCCCGAACACCACTGCACTGCCCTAAACCCTGAAACACCACCCCCAGCACGACCCCTACACTGCCCGAACACCACTGCACTGCCCTAAACCCTGAAACACCACCCCCAGCACGACCCCCTACACTGCCCGAACACCACTGCACTGCCCTAAACCCTGAAACACCACCCCCAGCACGACCCCCTACACTGCCCGAACACCACTGCACTGCCCTAAACCCTGAAACACCACCCCCAGCACGACCCCCTACACTGCCCGAACACCACTGCACTGCCCTAAACCCTGAAACACCACCCCCAGCAAGACCCCCTACACTGCCCGAACACCACTGCACTGCCCTAAACCCTGAAACACCACCCCCAGCACGACCCCCTACACTGCCCGAACACCACTGCACTGCCCTAAACCCTGAAACACCAGCCCCAGCACGACCCCCTACACTGCCCGAACACCACTGCACTGCCCTAAACCCCTGAAACACCACCCCCAGCACGACCCCCTACACTGCCCGAACACCACTGCACTGCCCTAAACCCTGAAACACCAGCCCCAGCACAACCCCGTACACTGCCCGAACACCACTGCACTGCCCTAAACCCTGAAACACCAGCCCCAGCACGACCGCCTACACTGCCCGAAACCACTGCACTGCCCTAAACCCTGAAACACCAGCCCCAGCACGACCCCCTACACTGCCCGAACACCACTGCACTACCCTAAACCCTCAAACACCAGCCCCAGCACGACCCCCTACACTGCCCGAACACCACTGCACTGCCCTAAACCCTGAAACACCAGCCCCAGCAAGACCCCCTACACTGCCCGAACACCACTGCACTGCCCTAAACCCTGAAACACCACCCCCAGCAAGACCCCCTACACTGCCCGAACACCACTGCACCTAAAGCCTGAAACACCACCCCAGCAAGACCACCTACACTGGCCGAACACCACTGCACTGCCCTAAACCCTGAAACACCACCCCCTGCACGACCCCCTACACTGCCCAAACACCACTGCACTGCCCTAAACCCTGAAACACCACCCCTGCACGACCCCCTACACTGCCCGAACACCACTGCACTGCCCTAAACCCTGAAACACCACCCCCAGCACGACCCCCCACACTGCCCGAACACCACTGCACTGCCCTAAACCCTGAAACACCACCCCCAGCACGACCCCCTACACTGCCCGAACACCACTGCACTGCCCTAAACCCTGAAACACCACCCCAGCACGACCCCCTACACTGCCCGAACACCACTGCACTGCCCTAAACCCTGAAACATCAACCCCAGCAAGACCCCTACACTGCCTGAACACCACTGCCCTAAACCCTGAAACACCACCCCCTACACTGCACGAACACCACTGCACTGCCCTAAACCCTGAAACACCACCTCCAGCAAAACCCCTACACTGCCTGAACACCATTGCTCTGCCCTAAATCCTGAAACACTAGCCCCAGCATGACCCCCTACACTGCCCAAACACCACTGCACTGCCCTAAACCCTGAAACACCACCCCCAGCACGACCCCTACACTGCCCGAACACCACTGCACTGCCCTAAACCCTGAAACACCAGCCCCAGCAAGACCCCCTACACTGCCCGAACACCACTGCACTGCCCTAGACTCCTGAAACACCAGCCCCAGCAAGACCCCCTACACTGCCCGAACACCACTGCACTGCCCTAAACCCTGAAACACCAGCCCCAGCACGACCCCTACACTGCCCGAACACCACTGCACTGCCCTAAACCCTGAAACACCAGCCCCAGCACGACCACCTACACTGCCCGAACACCACTGTACTGCCCTAAACCCTGAAACACCAGCCCCAGCACGACCCCCTACACTGCCCGAACACCACTGCACTGCTCCTAAACCCTGAAACACCACCCCTGCACGACCCCCTACACTGCCCGAACACCACTGCACTGCCCTAAACCCTGAAACACCACCCCTGCAGCACCCCCTACACTGCCCGAACACCACTGCACTGCCCTAAACCCCTGAAACACCACCCCTGCACCGCCCCCTACACTGCCCGAACACCACTGCACTGCCCTAAACCCTGAAACACCACCCCCAGCACGACCCCTTTACTGCTCGAACACCACTGCACTGCCCCAAACCCTGAAACACCAGCCCCAGCACGACCCCTACACTGCCCGAACACCACTGCACTGCCCTAAACCCTGAAACACCACCCCCAGCACGACCCCCTACACTGCCCGAACACCACTGCACTGCCCCTAAACCCTGAAACACCACCCCCAGCACGACCCCCTACACTGCCCGAACACCACTGCTCCCTAAACCCTGAAACACCACCCCCTGCACGACCCCCTACACTGCCCGAACACCACTGCACTGCCCTAAACCCTGAAACACCACCCCCAGACCCCTACACTGCCCGAACACCACTGCACTGCCCTAAACCCTGAAACACCACCCCCAGCACGACCCCCTACACTGCCCGAACACCACTGCACTGCCCTAAACCCTAAAACACCACCCCCAGCATTACCCCTACACTGCCCAAACACCACTGCACTGCTCCTAAACCCTAGAACACTACCCCCAGCACGACCCCCTACACTACCCGAACACCACTGCACTACCCTAAACCCTAAAACACTACCCCCAGCACAACCCCTACACTACCCGAACACGACTGCACTGCCCTAAACCCTCAAACACTCCCCAGCACGACCCCCTACACTACCCGAACACCACTGCACTGCCCTAAACCCTAAAACACTCCCCCAGCACGACCCCCTACACTACCCGAACACCACTGCACTGCCCTAAACCCTAAAACACTACCCCCAGCACGACCCCTACACTACCCAAACACCACTGCACTGCACTGCTCCTAAACCCTAAAACACTACCCCCGCATGACCCCCTACACTACCCAAACACCAATGCACTACCCTAATCCCTAAAACACTACCCCCGCATGACCCCCTACACTACCCTAAACCCTAAAACACTACCCCGCACTACTCCCTACACTACCCAAAGACCACTGCACTACCCTAAACCCTAAAACACGACCTCCTACACTACACAAACACCACTGCACTACCCTAAACCCTAAAAACTACCTCCAGCACGAACCACTACACTACCCAAACACCACTGCACTACCCTAAACCCTAAAACACTACCCCCAGCAGTATCCCCACACTACCCAAACACCACTGCACTACCCTAAACCCTAAAACACTACCCCAGCAGTACCCCCTACACTACCCAAACACCACTGCACTACCCTAAATCACTACCCCCAGCACGACCCCCTACACTACCCAAACACCACTGCACTACCCTAAACCCTAAAACACTACCCCCAGCACGACCCCCTACACTACCCAAACACCACTGCACTACCCTAAACCCTAAAACACTCCCCTCAGCACGACTCCTTACACTACCCAAACACCACTGCACTACCCTAAACCCTAAATCTACCCCCAGCATGACCCCCTACACTACACAAACACCACTGCACTACCCTAAACCCTAAAACACTACCCCCAGCACGACCCTCTTCACTACCTAAACACAACTGCACAATTTGTTACAGGCGTTGCAACGCAGGCCTGTGGTGCTTACTGGAAGTACCTAGTGGGCTAGTTGGGCCCCAGGGACCCTCAGGATTCAAGGTGACCTAATCCCCTCAACTTAAAACGCACCACGGGCGCGCGTTTGCACAGTGGTGAAGTGGAGGGCGGGGCTTCAGGTGACATGTGCGCAAACACGCCCTGTGGTGCGTTTTAAGTTGGGGAATTAATTCCCTTTGAATCCTGAGGGACCCTGGGGGCCAACTAGCCCACCAGGTACCTTCAGTAAGCACAACAGAGTTGCGCTGCAGAGAGGTGAAAAAGGTGCGTGGCCTCGGAACGCCCTCTGCAACTCAGCTCTGAGGTCCCAACTGTAGGTACCTGGGGGCTAGTTGGGCCCCAGGGACCCTCAGAATTCAAGGAGACTTAATCCCGCAACTTAAAACGCGCCACGGGGTGCGTTTGCACACATGTCACCTCAGGCCCCCTCCCTTCACCACTGTGCAAACGCGCCCTGTAGCGCTTTTAAGAGGTAGTTTTAATCCCCCCTGCCCTATTATGTACTAGGGACTTGCAGAGGAGGTCATGCTAATCACAGGGGTACCCCAACGCATAGTGTTCCCTAGTGTATGTAGGTGTTTTCACTGTATTCTAAGTGTCTTTTAGCATAGCACTGGCTCTGGTTAGTCAGAGTCAGTTACCACCAGTACCCGTCTGAAAAGTTGTGGGCACAGGATGATTTTGCAACAAGGCCTCTTTCTGCTCCTCTGTTGGTTCTTTCTGCACATCTTTTGCTTATTTCTGTGCGTTTTTTCTTCTTTCTTCACATGTCCTACCTCTGTAGGCATAGTTAGAAACTAGCATTTAAAAAACCTTTGAAATTCACTTAAAAATCATAGGTTTCAGGCACGCTATAGTTAGAAATTAGCATTTAAAAACCTTGAAATTCACTGAAAAAACCATAGGTTTTAGGGACAGTTATAGTTAGTTGGACATTTCACTCGTACAAAACCATAGAAATTCCCCCGTTATAGTTAGTTCAGCTAACTATAACTCGCGCCCCGCAATGCACTGCTGATGACGTCACATATTACATCACTCATGACATGGTCAGTGACATCACTGATGACATCACTGATGACATCTCAAATGACATCACTGATGACATCACTGATGACATCATCCAGTGACTGTGTGTTTCTGTAAAGTTTAAATATGTTTAATATATATAGGGAAAGGCGTATTGAAGAATGAGTGGGTGTATAAGTGTCTGAATGGATGATTTAGTACGTGAGTGACTGACTCTACAAGTGAGTGATTAAATGTATCTTACTGAATGCATGGGTTAGTGACTAAACTCTCGTGAATGTCTGTATCCGTCTGTCTGTTGGTTTGTAAGCTGCTGCATGGCTTTCTGAATAGCTACATGAGTGTCTACATGGGTTATTGATTGATTGTCTGAGTATCTGTATGGGTGCCTGAGTGTTTGTGTGGGTGGGGTGTGTGTGACTCTGTGCATAGATGTGTGAGTTGGTGATTCACTGGGTGCATGGTTTCAAGAGTGGCATCTGTGATGGACTGTATGGGTGGGTGAGTGTGTGTATGGGTGTGTTAGTGATTGAATGTATATCTCAGTGGTACATGTGTGAGTAACTACATATGTGAAAGGCAGTATATATGTGTGTTGGAGTATATAAATGGCTATAAGTGAGAGTGTGTGATTGTGAGAGTGGCTGTATGGATGAGTGTGTACTTGTATCAGTGATTGTATAAGAGCGTAAGAATGTGCTAGTATTTGTATGAGTAAGTGAGCTGGTGTGTGTATAACTGTATAGGTGAGTAAACGGGTGTGTGATTAAGTTTTTTGCATGACTGACTAGGGTGTGTGAGTACCTCTATGGATGAGTGGCGTGTGTGAGTGTTTATATAGGTGTATGAGTGCATATGATAGTCCTGTACTGAGTGACTAAGTATGAGTGACTGTACGGGTGAGTGAGTGGATGTGTGTGTAGACCTAAGAATCAGTGAGTGGGTATGTAGTTTTTGGTGTTGGAGTGTCTATGGTTTTGAGAATGGCAGTCTGTAATTTAGAGTGGGTGTATCAAAAGTTATATTAGGGTGTGAGAAGATGCATGAAATTATCACATGGATGATGTCATCAGTGATGTCATTTGAGATGTCATCAGTGATGTCATCAGTGATGTCACTGACCATGTCATGAGTGATGTAATATGTGACGTCATCAGCAGTGCATTATGGGGCGCGAAGTTATAGTTAGCTGAACTAACTATAACGGGGAATTTCTATGGTTTTGTACGAGTGAAATGTCCAACTAACTATAACTGTCCCTAAAACCTATGGTTTTTTCAGTGAATATATATATATTTATATTTTTTATTATGTTTCCAACATTTTATAATTAAATAAAATAATTATTTATTAATATTATTAGTTAATATATATTTAAAAATGTTTAAATATGTATGTTTCATTTTTTATATATTACATTTATTATTTATCATTTTTAACTTTTTTAAATAATTCTAACAATGTTTTTATTAATTATATTTATTATTTAATTAATTTTATATTATTTTTACGACATTTAAAAAAAACAATATTTTAAACAACGATATTTTAAACAACGATATTTTGTAGAGATAGGATGTCGATATTCTGTCCATCGATATTCTGTACTCGATATTCTTGTAGGTCGATATTCGGTCCGTCGATATTCTGTCAGTGATCCGTAAACAACATGTGACTATAACCTAATTTGTGATGCTACAATTTACTGTCTTCAGAAGGATGAAAGTCTGCCTTGCCAGATTTGATTTGAATTCACCACAGCTGGTTAATTTCATTGGTAAGTAGTGAGGATCAAATCACTAAGTCTTAAAGCATGCTCCAAATGCCACATTTATTATTTGACTGCATCATAGTCAATACTACTTGTTGAATACTCCACATTAACTGCATTAACTGTCAAGAGAGAGCTGCATTTAGTAAATGTGCCTTTAGATCTGCATTTGTTAAATGTTCCATGTGACTTTCCATTTATTGCAGGCACCAATTATTCTCACAGTAATGACTGCAACAGAATCAAGTGATCCCATTAACTATTGACATGAAGCAGCTTTTTCATACCACAGACTTTGCCCTCCCTAATCAAGACCATGAAAGTCCTGGAAAGCTTTGTGAGTGACTTCTAAGAGTGCAGGATGAGCAATGTGCCAGTGTGAGTGCAAGGTGAGCAGTGTATCTCTATGAGTTCAGGTTATGCAGTGTACCTGTGAGTGTAAGGTAAGTGTTGTGTCTGTGAGAGAGCAGAGTGAGCATTGTGCCTTTGTGAGTGCAGGGTGAATGGTTTTTATGTGAATGATGTGTCTTTATAGATGCAAGGTGAGCTGTGTGCCGGTGTGAGTGCGGGGTGAGCTGTGTGTCTGTGGGAATAGAGGGTAAGTTGTGTAAGTGTGAGGAGAGCAGTGTTGCTGTGTGAGAGCAGGGTGAGCTTTGCACCTGAGTGAGTGGCAGAGAGAGGTGTGTGTCTGTCTGAGTGCAGGGTGAGACTTTGGTCGGTGTGTGCATAGTGTGGTGCATGCAGAAGGGTAACATTTGAACCCTTTTTTTAACAAATGTATGTAGGCAAAATACAGAATTTGCATCCAGATGAGCGACAACACTCTCCTCTTTTAATTAAGTATTGCTAGTTGCGTTAGCTAACGTGTTATATTCAGATCTAACCATTTAGCCTCACCACTTTTGAAATCCAACAGCAGCCACTGGTCCCAATAAAGTGTGCTTCTCTCGAAGCTGAGATTCAATTTCGTAGATAGATCAATATATAGTCACAATACAGAGCCCACACCTTCTGCTTAATAGACATGTGAATCTACTTTGTTGTTGGACCATGTGGGTGTCATCAGGAAAGAGGATCATTCTGTGAAGTTGTGAAATACTTCCCACAAACAGCCACTTGCAACAAGATGTAGCTGGTTTTGTAGTTGAGCAGTCTTGTGATGCTAGGATGAGGTGGGTCTTTTTGGGAGGTCGTAAGGTCAGGGCTTGGTATGCACCTTCAACCACAAAGCAAGTAAAGAAGACTTCAGGGGACATCCATGTCTTGAGCCATATGCTGAGTGAAGTATTCTGGTTGTGCTCCTGCTGCGCTTCCAGGTATCCTATGATTTGGGCATTCTTGTGTCTGGATCTTCCTCTCCACATTCACAATCCTTTCCTTCTCATTTGTGAGGTGGCACATCAAGGTCTGAAAGGTGGATCTGTTTCCTTTCACCACCGAAATGTGGTTTTTCAGAGGTCTTACCAGAAGAATGAGATGTCCAGATGGATCTCACCACCTTCCCTCCAGTGACATTCTTGACTCCTGCATCACCAGAAGAATGGCATTTGTCAATAAATATGATACCAACGTGTCATTGGGTGCTGCTGTTCCTCCCGAGGCCCCTGTAAACTGTCTGACCTTGTAAGTATATCTATCGACAATCTTGATATGCAGTGTGGGTGGTCTTAGATTTAGCAATCATGAAAGGGCAAGCAGAGGCACGTTCATGTGCCTCATTGCTGTTGTGATGCCACTGTCCTGACAGCTGGCATCAGCACTGTCACAGCAAATTAGCTTATCTCCAGCTGGGGCTGCTCCAGGTTTTAATAAAACATAATTCTCTCGATCCATTATGGCTGCTTCACACAGATGTGGCTAAAAGGCACTGCCTCAAGCTTGCTGTGGGCAACACCAGAAAGACAATGTAATGGGAGGTCACCTGGAGGGCTGCAGTGCCTCGCTTCAGCTTACATGAGGGTTCTGGCGGTGGAGAGAGGCACACACCCCCATCCTACTTTCAATGTGCACAGAAAGGGAGTGGAGGTCAGGGAATAAAGCTCTGCCACCTCCCAGTCAATATAAGTTCAGGTTAATTTATTTTCCCGTTAAGCCACACACCTTACCAGCACCTCCAAAGACTTATCACCACATTGATGCAGTATCTTATCAGAGCGGCAAGAGAAAGTGGTGAGAGAATCTCCTTGCCTCTGCCTGTTTTGGCCTTGGCATGCAGTAGTTACTCTGGTAGGACATCTGATATTGCTTGTAATCTAGGCCTATCTTCCGATCCCTGGCATCTCAGTTGCCCACAGAAGGTGCAGCGCATCCTCCTTCCAGGCTGCTGCAACCAAACAGTTACAGCCCTGCTATGCCCACCAGTCATATGCTGAACCTATTATTATGAATTCAATGCCTCTAAGTAGCAGTCTGCGTGTCTTCATTACTCTGGGCCTCTAGTGTTCAATGAAATCCACTCAGTCAGAATTGCGAGTGGTGATGTCTTCTGCCTCTGCCCAAGGGTGAAAGCCTATTCCATCTACCTGGCAGCCTCCTTCTGGGTCACAAGGCTCATGAAGGCCAGAGGGAGCATTCTTTTCTCAGATTGCCTGACTTCTGCTCCCTGCCTGGATGCCTTGGAGGACTAGGTTGGTCGCAGAATCATCTCTGCCACTGGGACAGCATCTTCATGAGCAAGACTATCGCTTAATTGCAAGGATTAGCTTTGCGATGAATGGGGCAGCAAGAAGAAGCTTCGATCAAGAGGGTGTGCTCCCAACCACAACCCTGACCCGCTAATATTCAGAGGGTTGGGACAACTGGGACCCATCATCTTTGTGACACCAGTCAAACAGTGGCTGGCACGGGTGTCACAATTTAATGAGGCATTCAAAATCAAGCGCCTAGGTAAAATAGTAAACAATATGTGCCTCATTTACAATAATTGGCGAGGCTGTGCCAGTCTTTGGCTGTGCTGCCCTACGCCAATTCAAAAGGGCAGCAATGTACCATATTTACAAGATGCGGTGCATCTCCTGTCCTTTCTTTCTGCACTGACACACATTTTGGTGCTGTATGCCAAGCAGGCCCCTTGCACCATAGTGTGAGGGTGCCTGCATTGATGGCGGTGATTGCTTTTGTGCCGGAAGGGATACCTACCTGCACAAAAACAATCCATGAAGACTTTTCCTTTTTCTATGTGTTCTGCAGAATGCAGCAAACATAGCAAGAGGAAGAAACGAGGAGAAATAAATATATTTCTCCTTGTTACGGACCCCTTGGGCAGGTGTACTTTTGACGCATTCCCAGGTTTACAGATCCTTGTAAATTTGGGAATGTGTCAGAACCCATGGGTGTTGCATGGGAAACCCACCGCAACAATGGAATCCCCTACAGTGTAAGGCAATGCTGTGTTGCCTTACACTATATCTACGATAGACATGCAAAGCCACGCTAGTGACTTTGCGATGACCTCATAGTTTTGGGTCTGCACTCTGCATCGCTGAGTGTCATGTGCGACACACTGTCATTGTAAGGGCCTTGTAAATGAGCCTCGGTGAGTCTGTAGTGGGTAGAAAGAAATCGTTTCAATGTTTCAACTGTAAACTGGACTTTGTAATTAGCCGTACTAAAGGAGAGAAGATACCAGGGATATCGATGGAGCGGAGGAGCGCACCCCACTTAAATTACTCCCAAAGCCCCAGAGATGTAAAATAAAATGCGTAATTCATTGCCATTTTATTTTTCCTCCCATTCCAAACAAAGCATCAGTACGGGGCAGGGCTGTTGCTCAGTGACTGCTGGGGAGGTGGGTGGCTCTTTCAAATCGCACTGTTTAAAGTGAGCAGTCTTTAGCTGGCCGCTTTGCGACGGTCAGCCACCACTAAGCGCATTCTTAAACATCTTGGCGACAGCTGTAAGAGCAAGTGAAGGCCTCCACAGCGCTGTGAGCGCTGGAGGAGGCTGCTCCTCCAATCAGGGTGCTCATGGTAGCGAGAGCAAAGCAGGATTGGTCAAGGGAGTTTCCTGGTGGCCGGACTGCAGAGGAAGAAAGAAGAGGAAGGAAGAGGTCCGGTGCGTCTGGTAAGTGTTTGATTGTTTTTTATTTGCCTTGCTTACATGTGCCTGCCTTTCCCCGGTAGATGCAGCCGCCAATAGAAGATACAGAGTTAACTCACAATATACTACTTGCATAACTCAAATGGCAAACTTCTGCAGCTTCTGCAAAACTTACAAACACGATATTTTTTTAATGTAAGTGTGGAAACATATTTTGCAGATTTATACATAAGGTTGCAGGGAACATTCTCTATACACATTTAAAGATGTTTTACGGAAGATTGAAACCCGCAAATGCATCCTTTCTTTAAAATCACGCTTAATCCTCGTGGTACTTGTGCTACTTCAGTAGATGTGGGTGCACTAATTACACGCACTGGTTTGGCACAATGATCACCAATATCGGAATGTCTGTATATAAAGGATACGTTGTGATACACAGCGCGCACCTGTTATAAGGGTGCTGCTTAAGCACAGGTTACTTTTTTGCATGTAGATGGTGAAAAACACACCTGCATATTTACATCTGAGACTGCGACTTTTGTCACTGGCACCAAAGCGTGCACACATTACAGCTCGCTTAATAAAAAGTCAGATATACAAATTTAAACACAAAAATAACAAATATGAGTGAGATTATTAGTAGGCCCCATCTGCTCAGCAAAAATCTAGGACAAAGATACAAAGAAGGAACTCCAAACTGTTACTCGTAACTACATAGCTCATCCTATTTCAATAGGAATATATTACAGCATGCATTCGTAAATACAGAAATGTATTTTGATTTAAACCAGGAATGAAAGCCTTCCATCTTAATTTCTTTAAGTCACTCCTGGCATTAAACTCCAGGAGTTTAGGGCCTGAGGTATCTGAAATATTTTCATGAGTTCAGACTAGAGATGTGGAATACAAATTCTGATGACAAGGAAAACAAATTTTATTTAAGATGTTTTTTTCCTCACTTTAGGAAGTAAGTCAGTTTTGCAGATACATAGCTGGCTAACCACGGCTGTAGTATTTTGCCAATGGTTAGCATATGACATAATTCTGGTAACAAAATCCTGGTCATAGCAAGGTAGGCACTATAATTCGATTTCCATCCACGTGCATGTGTGAACAGCAATGAAATCATGACATCTGTACCACTTGTGCATTACTGACAAAAGTCCCCTGCCCGTGAGGCTTGGCCATCCCACCATTTTCATGTGTAACTGCACATCTCCCTGTAATTTAATTTTAGTAACAGTTTGTGGATCCATGCGGTTCCTAAAGACCTCTCACACTGCGGATCCGTGCGGCTCATGAACATCCATGATGTGCCTGATATGATAATACACTTCTTTGTTCTTTCCACCCTGAAGCCTCAAGAGTTTGTGCGATTCTGATTTGTCAATTGCACTCAAATGTAGAACATAGAAAGTGACCTTCAATGGAATGGCTTAACCATAACTAAAGAGTAGATAAAATACGTAATTACCATGCAACAGACCTCGAAAGCTCCATTGCATATGAAATTGTGTGTGCTAATCTAAAGATGATATCTGCTCCCTTAGTAGCACTGAATAGCCAAATAGTGCACATTCTTTGATTCTAGGTTAGTATATGCTTATTGGATTGTCAGATTTGGTGTACTTCTAAAGCATGACTCTGGGAACACTAGTGTAAAGTATGTGTTTGTAGCTACACACTTTCATTCAACTACCCCAACAGGATTTGATTTATATGTTTAAATAGACATTTTACAGTGGTTCGCCCCTAGGCCCCATCGTCTATGTGGCAGCATTTTTGCGTTCTTCCACACATCTCCCCTCTTCCCATCTTGCAGTCTTTAACTTAATAGTTAACTTAAAATGCAGTTTGTTGATGGTTTTCAGGTATGCACATACCTCACGGGTTTATATGTGTTTCTATTTTGTTTGTGAGCATTGAAGAGTGGCAGTGAGTGTCATGATACATTTTATTTAATTGAGGATGACATTGTTGGTGTAAGAAAAAAGAGAAGTTAGTAGCCAAAAGTCAAGCAAGTAGCAACTTTAGACAAAACCATATATGACCCCATTATTAGTTTAGGAGTGAGACTGGTAGGTGAGGGAAGGGAAAAGCTAGGCCACACCTGTGGGTTGGGTTAGCCATGACCCTGCACTCCAAGGAGAGAGTTTCGCCATTTTGACTGGATCACTCACAAAATATTGAATGACAGAATATCGTGGTTCCCAAAATATCGGGACATAAATATCGATGTCAAAAATATCGACAACCTATCTTCATAATGGTAAGTACTAAAATATATAGAAAATATCGTTGTTAAAAATATCAAGTACAAAATATCAGCTTTTTTTAAATGTATAAAAGTAATGTGAAATAAATTAAATAATACATATAACTTAAATTTTTTTAGAATTATCAGAAAATGTTAACAATTATAAGTAATAAATGTAATGTAAAAATAAATTAAACATATATATATATATAAATGTAATATATATATTTACTTAATAATTAAGAAATCCTTTTAATAAACTATAAAATGTTAGAAATATATTAAAAATTATAAATACATATATATATATGCCTGTAACATAAAAAAATATATATATATATATATATATTATAAATTAAAATATAAAAATATTTATTATTTTTTAAAACTACATTTTAGACCACATTGAGTACAACAGTAGAGAAAGTGTTGATATGGAGGTGAATAAACTACTATTCCCACTCCAGCTTGTGCAATAGTAGGGAAAGTGTTGATAGTGGAGGGGAATAATTTACCATTCCCACTCCAGCGAGTGCAACAGTAGGAAAGTGTTGGATGACGGAGGGGTAAAAATTACTATCCCTGACCCAGCCGAGAGCAACAGTAGGGAAAGTGTTGGATAGCGGAGGGGAATAATTTACTATTCCCACTCCAATGAATGCAACAGTAGGGAAAGTGTTGGATAGCGGAGGGGAATAATTTGACTAATCCCACTCCAGTGAGTGCAACAGTAGGAAAGTGTTGGATAGCATAGGGTTAAAAATTACTATTCCCACTCCAATGAGTGTAACAGTAGGGAAAGTGTTGGATAGCGTAAAGGATAAAATTACTATTCCCACTCCAGGGAGTGCACCAGTAGGTAAAGTGTTGATATCGGAGGGTTAAACACTATTCCCACTCCAGCGATGCAATAGTAGCGAAAGTGTTGGATAGAGTAGGGGTAAAATTACTATTTCCATTCCAGCGAGTGCAACAGTAGGAAAGTGTTGTATAGCGGAGGGGAACAATTTACTATTCCCACTCCAGCGAGTGCAACAGTAGGGAAAGTGTTGGATCGCGGAGGGGAATAATTTACTATTCCCACTCCAATGAGTGCAACAGTAGGGAAAGTGTTGGATAGCGTAGGGGAGAAAATTACTATTCCCACTCCAGCAAGTGCAACAGTAGGGAAAGTGTTGGATAGCGTAGGGGATAAATTACTATTCTCCACTCCAGCGTGTGCAACAGTAGGGAAAGTGGTTGATAGCGGAGGGGAATAATTTACTATTCCCACTCCAATGAGTGCAACAGTAGGGAAAGTGTTGGATAGCGAAGGGGTAGAAATTACTATTCCCACTCCAACAAGTGAAACAGTAGGGAAAGTGTTGATAGCGGAGGGATAAAAATTACTATTCCCACTCCAGCGAGTGCAACAGTAGGGAAAGTGTTGATAGCGTAGGGGTAAAATTACTATTCCCACTCCAGCGAGTGCAACAGTAGGGAAAGTGTTGGATAGCGTAGAGGTAAAAATTACTATTCCCACTCCAGCGAGTGCAACAGTAGGGAAAGTGTTGATAGCGTAGGGGTAAAACTTACTATTCCCACTCCAATGAGTGCAACAGTAGGGAAAGTGTTGATAGCGTAGGGGTAAAAATTACTATTCCCACTCCAGGAGTGCAACAGTAGGGAAAGTGTTGGATAGCAGAGTGGTAAAATTACTATTCCCACTCCAATGAAGTACAGCAGTAGAGAAAGTGTTGGATAGCGTAGGGGTAAAAATTACTATTCCCACTCCAGCGAGTGCAACAGTAGGGAAAGTGTTGGATAGCGTGAGGGGAATAAATTACTATTCCCACTCCAATGAGTGCAACAGTAGGGAAAGTGTTGGATAGCGGAGGGGATAAAACAAAACATTACAGCTATTGAACCTAAATCCCCAAACAAAATAAAAACAAACAATTACTAACAATATTTATCAATTAATAAATGAATATTAATGATCAACTAATGATTAATTTATTTAAAGTATATTACTTTCAACCCTCTACCCCAATAAAAACAAAAACACACACCTAAAAATATTTACACAATTTCCATAACTAATTTTAAATTAATAAATTAATAACAATTAACAACAAATCATTAATTAATTTAAAAAATTCTTCCAACATTTACAACTATAAACGCCACAACTCACTTATCAAAATTATTCCACAATTATCATACTTAATTTTTAATTAATTAATTAGCATTAATTAACAAATAATTAATTAATTATAAACATTTTACCTCCCACCATATTCCCTATAAATGACACCACCCAATGTCGTGAAACATGACACAATGAACATAATTTATTAACAATTAATTAATTATTTATTTAATAACAACTAAGAAGCAAAATAAAAACAATTAATAATAAATTAATTCACACAATTGACACTATAAAATAACTTTAAATAAATATTATATTATAACATTATAGAAAATGTCTAAACAGTAAAAAAAAACAGCACATTTAATGGCATTTGCTGAATGACAGTACCTAAAGCAAAAGGTATAAACTCATGAGCTTTATATAGTGTTCACAAATTACAAACAAGCCATATTTTCAACCAAATAAGAATTCAGACCTTCTAGACACTGGGGTCGATTACGATGTCGGGCGATCGCACGCCCGCATGGCGGTGGCGATCCGCCCGCCATTTTCGTCCGTCCGCCACCAGTTCCCCCTGCCATATTACCATGGCGGAGGGGACCCGCGGACGGAAAGACTGTCCGCACGTTTTCCCCGCCCGGCCGATCAGTCGACTCGGGCGGAAAGGATTACATATGGTGGCGGTGATCAAGACACCGCCATCCACATTATGATGCCGGCGAGTGATGAGCCTTTCCACGTGGCGGCCGCTGCCATGAAAGGCTTGGCAGTCCCTGACACGTCGCCCGTAGCGGGCCCCCAGCTATTTGGGGGTGGGGTGCACATGGATATAGCACATGGCAGGCATCGCAGCCGTCACGTTGTGCATTCAATGTACAACTTGCATTTTTAACCTTGCGTGGGTGCGCTGGCAGCACCACCCGCAATGTTAAAAATGCGGATGCCACTGCCACCGTGGTGGTGGCATCCTAATCACAGTGCGGAACCGCCGCACACACAACGGGCGGTCCCATTTCACGGGCGATGCGTGGCGGACCAAGTCCGCCCGCCATCATAATCGGCCCCCTGGGACTTTTACTTGTAATAAAAAATCAAAATTCCCACACCACAGTTTACAGAGGATCACTATAACCATCTCCTAGCATAAATACTTTAAGACACATAAGATCAGTTCGTTATGGCATTGCAGTAGTTCAGATAGATTCTCTCTGTTTCCCTGTTCAGCCTTGAAATCTTGGCTGTTCTCATTACCGCTCATGGATAGGATGCTCCTTTTTATATGTAACAAGGGTTCCTCTCTGTTTCTCTCTTCTAACATTCAAGATGATTGATTCATCTGGATCCAAGCTGTTTTTGCGACTCTTGTCTGTGGTCATCCTGGCCACAACTTGGCTTCTGTAGATTGTTGCTTCTATGTTCCTTAAAGCAAAAATTAAAGATATGCCAACATCTAAAACGAGCTATGACAAACAAGTCTCTGTTGTGAGGATTTCCATTCCACAACATATTAATCAGAGTCAACGATTTCTCTTATTAATTGGTTAGTAAACTCATTTAAGAACCTGTGTCTATCACTTTCAGTGGGAGTTCATGTTGTGTGTCACCATACAATGAGTTATTTTAACCCTTAAAACCAAACAATCTACTTCCTTTACTACGCTGTGGGGCATTGCCCAATTTGACAATTCCTTAGGGTAACCAGAAAGAACCTACAGAATTATTTCGAAACAGCCCATTATCCTCTCAGAATTTGTTAATTGATCACTGACATAATATCAATGCATACAATATCGAACCACTAAAATAAATAACGTTCAGAAAATATTTTCTTCCTATACTTAACTAATAAAACCACAAACATCGAGAACATAAATATCATTGTCAAAAATGTTGTTTTTACTTATAGCAAAAACACAATTATTGGAAACAAAATTGGCACCTTTAAATAAACATGTTATATTCCAAAAGTATCACCACACAATAGTGACTACAATAATATCACGAAAATAATTATGTTATCATTATTAAACATTAAAAAAGACACTTTTATGTAAAATGAATATTTAAAATAAACATCAAACAATGCATACACATTTTCAAATTAAAACTAAATATTTTACATCACCAAAATATTAACGATTCACTCAAATAAAATATATAACTAACTTCTCTTAACAATACAACCCAAAATGTATTTGTGTATTTGGAACATTTATACAACAATCTAAACAGGTATACATATATATATATATATACATATATATATATATATATATATATATATATATATATATATATCCCCTAACCCTAAAATGCTCGAGGAATGTCACAAAACTCGCCCCAGAGCTCCAAAAATATGCTGACAATTCTGTCAAATAGGCTTGGGAAGATAGGGAAGAAATATTGAAAGAACTTAAAATATTGAAGACGAACTGAAACACCATAAAGAACAGGAAACAATAAGAAAGTATGGAAGAACTAAAACACAGATGAAAGGATACGAGGAGGACATCAAGACAAGAAAGCAAAGGAAACTCCACCGAGACTTCATTGACTATGAATCAGGCAGGATTCTCACTCTATAGTCACAAGTATGACTATTTATACGAAAATTAAGGCAAGGTGAACCTATTGAAGAACTAAGTGAGATGCCAGTGGAACTGATTCAATTACTAGCAGCGATGCTGATGAAGTCCAGAACCAAGGAAATGAAAGAATACCAAACAGACAAGAAAACTGAGTCCCCAATAACGTTTTTAGACGAGTTTCGCATCATGAGAACAGGAAGGCAAACTCCGAGAGCAACACCTACTCCAAGAACAAGAGGGAGAGGCAGAGGACAGAGAGGGAGAGGCCGGGGAAGAAACATGGACGAAACAAGCGGAGAAGAAAGCAGACAAACAGAGGAACAGAAGAGGCAGAGCGACGAGGAAAAATGCCAGTCGGAAACAAGGCAACCATCTCGAAGAAACAATGATGGGATGATGACATGGTAAGCAAACCATTGTTAATTTATCTAATAGACCACTTTCTACATTAGAGAAAAGAACGTTGTGTCTAGGTCTTTCCTTCTGCCCTACTAGTCGCTTCAACTACCCAGAAACAAGAATTGATATGTTCAAATATATCAAAAAGTGAAATTAAAAATGGCATAAACTACATAAATCACAACAAGAAAGATCAGAGAGTATGCCGGATACCATGAATTCTATGGACCAGGCCCCGAACTTTACTACCGACAGAGAATGATATACTATGTATTAGAGATGTGGGTCCTCTCCTAGCCATCCAGAGTTGTGCTGGCAGAAACAGACTCAGAAGAAACAGAGACACTAGCAAGTATGGACATCATCACTGACCAAGCAGCCATGACAGATTTTAAACCCAAATCCAAATTCTATCCTAACCTTTCCCATGACAATATCGACACGTTCCATGATATCATGACGCAAGAACTCATTAAGACTCGAGAACAAAAGAAACAAAGAGTCACTCTACCTGGAATATATCTCAAACTCAAAATGAAATAATACAATCTCTGGCTAAAGACAACACTTATAGTGATCCACTCCTTCGGATAAAGGAGGGAATATAGTGATATGGGACAAAGAAATGTATATACAAGAAGCATTGAGACAACTAGAGAATAAACACTTTACTCCAAAAGCGACATCAGGGAATATAACCAAAGTATCACAGCCATGTGGGAAAGATTAGATGGATGGAGAACCATGGCATATTACACTGGGAAGAATTTTGTTATCTAAAACGTGATTACCCAAGACTCCCTATTTTTTATCTACTCCCAAAAATACACAAGAATCCCACTACACCACTCAGGAGACTCAATTGTTTCCTCGATTGGGAGTGTCACCGAAAACATCTCAAAATATCCTTTGACTATTTTCAGAAACTATGTTACAGATCTACCATCACATGTTGGTGACACCAAAGACTTCTCTGAAAAATACAAACTATACAATGGGCAAATGATCTTATTTTAATAACAATGGATGTAAACGCATTGTATACTATCATTGATCATGATCTAGAGATAGAGATCTGCCAACATTTTCTAGAACAGAGACCCATCAGGTACCTTGAAAACACGAATATGTTGGTTGAGATGATAAGATTTTGTCTCACTGGGAGTTTTTTGTTCAACGATGTGATCTACAAACAAACACTTGGTCAGCGATGGGAACTTGCTTCGCCCCTAGCTTTGCCAACTGTTTCGGGGGCATGGAGGAAGAAATACGCAAGGCACCAGACATGCATCAGATGTGGAGTCAGGTTACTACCTGCTCCGCTACATAGATGATATTTTCCTCACTTGGAAAGGCAGGAGAGAGTGCCATCAGATTCACTGAATTGTTAAACACTAATAACTGTAATATCAAACTTACATACAACATGAGCAGAGAATCAATTGAGTTCTTAGATGTAGTGGCTGATAACCGATGGTGACAAACTGAATACGAAGCTGCACAGAAAAGTACAGCAGGAAATAGTCTTTCCATGCTCTCAGCAAGCACCTGATGTGCTCAAATGGAGTATTCCATCCGGGAACTGCTGAGAGCAAAAGAAACTGCAGTACTAATGAAGCATTTGATGTTGAATGTAAGACGATGCAGAAAAGATTTAAAGAACGGGGTATCCCAATTGGGTGATCAAAAGCCATAAAACGCACAACAAATAAATAGAGATCTTACCCTCCAAGAAAAGCCCATAACAAGGAAAACAACGTGAGTAGAGTTATTCTTACCTACAATGAGGAATCTAAACAAGTAGCAAAATCCTAAACGATAACTGAGGATCCTGAAAGTGATCCAGTTATCGGGCAGACTTGCCAGACCGCCCATGATAACATACAGAAAAGGCAGAAGTCTTAGAGACATTCTAGTGCGAGGAGACATTGCTACACAGCAGAGGAACACCATCATAATCTACAGGGATTTTTCCTGTGGATACTGCAAAACGTGCAAGTATAGTCTTATGGTCAAAACATACGATGACATCTAGTGCTACTAAAACCATAAAACAATTTCTTACCTGTAGCACTGCTTATGTTGTCTATGTGCGTGAATGCCCCTGCAAGATGAGGTATGTAGGGAGCACTACTTTTGCTGCGAAAAAACGTATACTGGAACATCTACGGGTTATACATAACAAAGATAAACACTCACCCAGTTGCACGCCACTTTGAGGAATTTCATCTTTCCAATAGCTCACTTTTGAGATACTTTATCATTGAACAGGTCCAAGTGACAAAAGAGAGGGGCAATCGCACACTCCTCCTAAGGAAACGTGGAATCATGGCAACACAATTGATTGGACGGACAAGAAGCCCATGGGGCCACAATCAGGATGAGGAACTGATTATACACTTACAGGAAGAGTAGGGACACCTGAGCAATTTCTAGCCTCTTTCTATCACAACCCAGACAGAATTGTAGGCCTGAAATCTGTGCTTGTTTATTATATCCTTATTTCTTTGCGTGTGTTTGAAAGACTTTTTTTATCTTGTGCTGGTTCTGAGTTTTAATCTTTACTTTTGCTCTTTTTATTTACAGGGAGGAAAGGAAGGGACCCACACCTACCTGTATGTGGCAGTAGAGGTCACTCTACCCTTTTCTTTCGAGACCTTGAGGAATCAGCACTCGATATGGTTAAAGATAAGATAACTATTTACAATATTTCTTTGATTTTTAATACACATGATATTACGACACAATTTTCACCTGATTATTGTCACGATTTTTTGATAGTTTGCACTGTATACACGGTTAGTGAAAGAGTTCTTTATATATTCAGTTGTTGCCACATCGGGTACACCACCTACTTTGATTTCATATCTATAGAGGATATTTCTACTTCAAGTATGTTTTGGACATACGGGACACAGTATATTCCTGTCAGAAATGCCTCTATAGCTTAGGAGTCCCTAAATGCTTGGATACTGGCTTATTGATCCAATATCCTGATACATATGGATACAGCATTTTCTCCCTGTTCAGATGTTTTATTGACTAGGAGTCCTAGTTGCTTGGATATGGCCATGACCAATTTTGCCACTTGGCGCCAGAACTTTTAAAGTACTACTCTTGATACAACTTGCCAGTATCTTTTGAATGTAGGATTATCATGGTATACTCATATACAGATGTCCAATAGGAA
>CAWUFW010027887.1:0-24438 GCA_963921515.1 Calotriton arnoldi
AGGGCCAAGTCCAACAGGGGAGGACTGCGATTCCACAGTGGGACATTCCCTAGTTTGTAAACACGTTAAGTTGCACGGTGCTTGTAATGTTTCTGCACCTAATCTTGCTTGTTTTTTAAAAGTAAAAACCCGTCCCAGCAATGATTCCCGCTTTTACATTGCTTACTAATGGCAGTTATCTTATTTTGAATAACCACGACTGCTGTGGTTTACGGGCAGGAATCCCGTATATAGTAACAGTTTCACAACGTGTTACTTGTTGTAGCAATGTGCTTTTTCTGCCCCCGCATGAGAAAGTAGATAGTTTCATTTGGCCTTCCATTCTAACTTTGAAAACAGATTTCAGCAAATTAAGCAGACTCAAAGCGCTATTGTTTCAACAAGAAGTGGCTCTCACTTCAGCTCGAGAGACCTTCGAATTGCAGGTGGCTAGGACTTCTAGCGAGATTCAGTCACTTCTGAACACGAACCTCCCACTTCACTTTGGGGAGCTTATACATCAAATATTTAATGCGTCTGACACCCAAGGCCTTGTGGGATCCGGCCTTGTGACTTCTTTTCAGACGATATTTGGAGTAATACCGGCCTTTATTCATTGTATTTTTTCCAGCGTCTTCGGAGGATTCCTATTAATACTGGCCCTAGCTGGTGGAATCCTGCTGCTTCTGTTCCTGCTACGCAATGGCTGCTCATCTTGTGGTAATGCATAGGCCAGGCCAATTGCAACTGTACCGTGACCGAATGCAACAACGTTTTGGATGCTTAGCGTGAGTTATGGACTAACTTTTCGCTTTGCCTACTTCACTTGCGTGCAACCTGTGTTCTACTGTCAGCGGTGCCCCTTTTACTGGGCTCTGGATTTATGCCTCTCCAATACGTCATGTTCGGACCCGGATTATGACCAGTTAATGGGTCCCTTAGTGGCCCATGTGCAGGCCTGTTCTAGGGATGGACGTATGGTGCATGCGGCTGCACTTGGAGTATTGGCTGAATGGGATATCTGTGCGGCTGCGCAGAACCTATTGCGACGGAGCTTAATCGAATATCACGCAAGTTGCCCGGATATGCTCTTGGAAGCATCGGATTACGAGGAGCACGTCTGTTCCTTCGGCCTACTTGATTGGATGGCATCCCTTTTTTCTACTAACGATAGGGATGATCTTTTGGAATGAATTGCATTGTTAGGTTCACGTACTTTGATGAATTCACCACCTCCATATTAGTCACGTTTTCCCTGCAACGAAAAATGTAAAACAACATAAACATTTTTTATTTATTTTTTTATTTTTTCCAATCTGTTTTTTCGTGCGTATTTGAACTCTGCTTACCTTTGAAATCTGTTTTGGTCTTTTGTCTATATACTATGACCTTACCAAGGGGAGGGTGTTATATGGCCATTAGGGTCATTGTTGACATTGCTAAGTTAGCATGAGCTTTGCTGCCATGATGCTGCTTTTGCGCACGTTACTACATGACTTTGTTTTGCAAGACTCTCTTTGTGCCTTTCACATGAGAACTGTCTGCTTTCTGCGTTCTCTGCCTGTTCCTGGAGTTTAGTCTGAACACGATGTGCAAGGTCGAAAAACAGTGTCCCTTGTTATTCTTTTCTGGTCAGTGCCTAGCATCTAGACAAAACATGCTAACACAGCTGCGCTACTGGAAACTCGTGCTTTGATATTACGGGGATGCATGTTGTTCTGACACAAACTTGGAGAGGGTCCTTTCCAGGGAGAAGAGCTATGCTGTTCCTATGATGTAAAGCTTCCATCTAGGCACTCAGGTATGGGGTCTGCTGACAAAGCCCAGAGATCTTCCCTTATATAATAAACTTCACCTTATCAAGGGGAGGGTGGTTAGGCCTTATAGTCTTTTTTCCACTGTCTGTATTTGATGACATCCCCCTTTATATTCTATGGAATTGTAACAATGCTAATTGTTGTAGGTTTATGCATTTTGCTGCTGGTAGTGGCTCGTATACTGCATTATAGAGCACGATAGTTAAAATAAACATTTTGAACTATAACAGTGACTCTGGCCATTCTTATTGTGGACAAGTACGAGTGAGTAAGCTAAAGGGTGTGTCTTGCTACCGCGATTCCTGAGAGAGTCGGGAGTGTTGTGTTCTGGGTTGTCTAATCATTTGTATCTTCATGATTATGTAGGAGAACGAATGAGACACTATAGCTAGTCGGTTTTGGGATTTTGGGTACTAAGGTGGTAGGAAGGTTCAGCCCCTATACACCGAGGTCCTGTTTTCCTGCGCATAGTTCTGTGTATGTGCAGAATCCCCGCAACACCTCTGTGCTGGAAAGAAGCCTTCGTGCGGCCATTGCTGAAGAAAGCAACCATGGACCAAACTATACCCTCACATTTTAGGCCCATTTCTCTTCTACCATTTCTGTGCAAGATCCTTGAGAAAATCTTTTTTTTTCACAGCTGAAAGACTTTGTGGAATTCAACTTTGGCAAGAACCAAGATGCTGCCCACCCTGGCATACGGAAGCGAAGCCCTTTGGGGCAGGGACTTAAAAACCCTGGACACTACAATTGTAAGAATCTACAGCGACATTTTTCAACTCTCCAGACACACTTCACCTTCTCAAAACAGGCTAGAATTTGGTCTAGTTAAACAGTCAGTGGCCAGGAGTGCCGCATTAACCAACATACGCTACAGATTCAAGTTTGCCAACGAGAACACCATAAATTATACCATCTGGCTGGAAATATCCCACAAGTCCTAATCCGTGACTAGAGACTATCTTAAAAGATCAGTTCACTTGCTTGGACTAGCACAATTGTGGTCCACATCATCCAGCCTAGAAATTTTCAAAAAAGCGGCAATCAAAACGTACATCGTCCTTAGAAGGCAGGGCATCACTTGAGAAGCGTACTCATACCTGGATGGTGCTATACGGCTATACCTCGCTAAAGCAGCAGCAAAATCTGGTGCAAGGCATTTAACTGCAGGACGAAAGGCAGTTTTCTGAGATACCGCTTTGGCATCCTCCCTTCAAACTCACACGCGGCTCTATGGTAAACGGCAGAAGGAGTTGCTGTCTGCAGGCTGTGTGATCACCCAAAGGAAGACCTAATTCAGATATTCTGCCTGTGTAGGTTCACGTTAAACCTCCGCCGCCCATGGCGGCGGCCTTTCTGGAACTAGGTCAGAGTGCATTCCTGAAGACAAGCCATACTGGCCTGCCTAAACTGCGGAGACCCGCAAGCAATCTCTCTAACAGTAAAGTATTTCCAAGGTGTTGACATGGCTTTAAGGAAGGCATCCGCTCTGCCAGAACAAAACTGCCAACCCTAAACACCAGCCTCATTCCAAGATGGGGGTGATGCTCTTCCAACAATCTAGTCCCAGCGTCTTAACGCCTAAAACATCCAGCTTGGCATCAGAGCATCACCAACTTTGCATCCAGCAAGGTAACAATCCTCAACAGCTGTGTCAAAACAGTAATCTGCATAAGTTCTCTTCTTTGTGTAAGCACTTTACTCTCACACTAGCTTTGCACATGCTCTCCTCCTCACATAAGCACCTTAATTCTTCTTTGTACCGTCTCCCTTCCAGCACAAAACCAAGGCTACGAGACAGGGACGACAGCCTGCTTGGAAACTGTGCAATGCAGGATCTCCAACCTTTTACCCGATTACAATTATGTTTTCTTTTAAAAATTGTATGGAACTCAATTCCTATGGTACTCATTCAGGTTGTAGGTCTTCAGCACAAAACCACAGTTGTAGGACAGGAATGATAGTTCGCTTGGAACTTGTCCAAGTAGGACTGTTAACATTTTAGCCGAAAGCCGATTACGTCTTCTTTTAAACAAAACAAAAACAGAACGTCATGGAACCTCGTCCCTATTGTAATTTCCTCCCGTTCTAACTATTTAATTAATTGAATTCATGACGTATGACTTACGTTGTACTGATTTTAATTAGTCGAACAATAAAGTTTACTTAATTATGTTGGATTGGCAACAAGCAGGATTTCGTCCAGGTCAGATAATTGAACTCATAGTCACTGCAGTCCTGGAAGATTTATGCTGGAATATAGAGGCCAGGGTTCCAGGATCCTTAATGCGCCTGGACCCTCTCCACAGCATTCAGTACCATTGACCATAACTTCCTTCATGACAGGCTCACTAAACTAGGATTTAAAAACTTGACCCTGTCTTGGTTGAAGTCATTCCTTTTGGATAGCACTCATATAATTTCTTTTCTCCTCCCTTCACTTCTTCCTCTAAAAACGTTGGGTTGGAGTCCCAGAAGACTCCATTTTGTCGGCACTATTGTTGAGTATTTATACATGCCCTTTTTGTTTCTGGAGTTTTACATAGCGGGAACTTGATGGTATCAGGTATCAGAGCGCTTTACATGAGCACCAGTTGCGTTACACAAGGACACATTCATGTTTATTTTGTTAGGGACGGGAAGATTAAGTCATTAGCCCAGAATCACAGCGACGTTGTTACACCAATTCAGCTCAAAATTCTTCATGTATGCTGACAATACACTATTATTCTTTGGTGTATTGCCCCGGAAAAATAACAACCAGAAGGATATGCTACCTCTGGTTTCTTCTCTTCTAGCCTATAGCTTGTCCATCACACGTTGGTGGAGGGGAAAACAACGACTTGAATTTCTATCTAGTCAAGGCTTTCTGCTCGCTTCCCCAAAAGTGACAAAAGAGGATATTGATTGGCATCCTTGCATGGGTTCTCCTCCCAAACCAGCCACATATGTCCACAATCTGAGATTCTTAAAGACTGTTCTCAGATACACATGTAGCATCTATATCAAAAATCTGTTTTTCTCATTTGAAGATTCTATGTCACATGCCCTTCGTTCCTTGACTCAAACTTAAAATCCTGGCAGTCACTGCCATTATTCAGTCTTGGCTGGATTGTGGCACTGTGGTTCTTCGGCACGCCAAAAATACATATTTTATGACTATATCTAATACAGACTGCGGCAGCTCGCCTCATTTGCAGCCTCAGGAAGTTTGACTCCATCGACAGTGCTAGGCAATCTCTTCATTTACTGCCAGTCTATTCCAGAATCATTTTCAAATCCATGATTATAGTACATAAAGCCATATTTGATCATTCAACCGCTCTTATGATCAACAGATTCTCCTATCATAGACTCCCAGAGTGCATTAAGATCAGCAAAGCAATTTTTGTTAGATGTCCCCAAATCACACACCAGCAGTTATAGGGATGGAGCATTCTCAATTACTGCAGCAAAATGTTGGCATTCTCTTCCATTTAACTTGTGAACACTTGCTTCTCTCTCCCAATTTAGAAATAGCTTAAAAACCTTTTTTCTAACTCATAGTTCACGAAGAACAATAATCCTTTATAGGGCCAACAAATCCATCCGGGGTGAAAGTTGTGTTCTGTAAATATCTACTAAAACTGATGGACCTGAGTCACTGAATTAGGACTTAGGCTGAACGATGATGCCTGAAACTGGTTTTACAATTTTATAGTATACCTCATTATAGTCATTGGTTGTAGGGTAGCTCCATCGACTTTTCATAATAACTACTTTGCTATGTTGCAGAATTTCAAACCAATACCTGAGCTCATTTAGACTAAGGGGTTTCACTACAGTGACAGGTCTAGCTGTCTCCCTAGTCTGAAGGAGTTTGCACTAATGTTTCTAGATTTGTACTCATGTCTTTGCGCTGATGTCAGCTCCTTCCGATGTCATTCCGGTGGTTCATCGAACCCTGTCAACTTGACAGAATTGCTTTCCCTCAGAAATGTTTCACAGTGTGCCATGGGACACGTCCCTACCTAAAAGTACAGGGTTCAAACTGTGCAAAGACTGTCCTCGCAAGATGTACGCGACTGACCCCCATGATGTCTGTCTCTGGTGTCTCTGCTCTAAGCACGCCTCTGCTTTGGGCGACTGATGTTCGAAGATGAACCGAAAGGCCATCGCAACCACAAAGTCGAAGTCCTGGTCAAGGTCGCGGATGTGCTCTCGCTCCTGAGGCCAATCTCATGACTGATCGTCATCAATGTCGCAAAGTTCCGTTAAGTCCAAGAAATCCAAAAAACACAGGAAGGCTAAACACAGCTCTCCTTCCTTCTGCCATTCCCACCGCTCAGAGTTGTGCGACGTCCCGAGTACCTCCAGGCCACGGAATCGTTCCTTGAATTCAGAACTGATTCCGACCTTGCCTCCAATGCGTTCTGACTTCCCCTGGCCATCAGCGACACTGGAACAACTCCATGAGCTGAGATTGGCCATAGACCAGATTTTTGGTACTCCTACGGATTCCTCTGAAGTGCCTACAGGCCCTAAGTATCTGAGGTGGGCTCGAGTCAGATTACTGCCGGAGGATTCACACCCGACTATGCCATTCAACCTCGACCCGAGGCTGTCTGTCTCCTCTGGCTTGTCTCTGCCGATTCCGGCGCAGAGTCTGACACAGACTTCAGCACTGCGATCGATGCCACAAGTCCAGGCCTTGATGCCGGCACATGCACTGGAAGTAGAGCCGATAGTTTTATCAGACTGTGAGACTCATCTTCAACTTCCAACGATGTTTAGCAAGGCTTAATGGACATGCTGATGATGGTTATAGGCTATTTGGAGCGAAGGTGGACTCACCTCTGGAAAGATTCAAGGACAGTAAGGCTACTGCCCGCTCTTTAGGCCTAGTTTCACCCGTTTGGCAGTGCTTTAAGTAACTTTGACCCTTTTGATGCTCTGGCAGGGGATATCAGCAGAGACCGCACCATAATGTATGTCTGCAATAACAGACCTCTCAGTTCTTTCGAGGTAGCTGCAGGGGAACAGGCTGAATGCATCCTTGCCCCTACTGACAATGATCTACCAAGACTCCCCTCCTCTAAGCTGCAGTGAAACCGCTTTAAATCACCCTTGGCTGCGCACAATCGTCCAGTGGAAGGCTGCATCACCTTCAACCTCCCCGGGTGGTAGAGCATCGCTTCCAACCAATGGCTGCTTAGGATAGTGGAACTCAGTTACCACCAACTCTTCCTGTCCCCACCCCAAGTCTCAGTGAACTCAGCACCAAGGGAACCTCTGGGATTCCATCCAAAGTGTTGAAGTAGACTTCGAGAGAACTGCAGTGGTGGCTGCTCTTGCAAAAAGCAAGAAGGGATGTACACCTTCTCAATGACTCTGGGAGAGAGCTCCAGAGTTTCAGGCCCAAATATGAAAAAGAACGCCCTTTCATACAAGTCAAGCGGAACCTAGGCACTTTAAAAAGGGTGTGATTCATAGCTTACAAGGATTGAGAAGGATGATAGAGTGACAACAAATCCTGGATATACCGTGGGCCAGTTCTTGAACATATAGCATAAAGCTTTAAACTTGATGCGGTTAGGGTTCATAAGCCAATAAATTTCTGATGGATATGTCTGCCTGTGGATTCCTCACCTTTTGCATTACTCCTTGCGCATTATTCGATGGAAACTTTTTTCATAGCTCTCTCACGTCGACAAGCACGTCACAATGGTACGGCTCCGCTTGCGACTCCGTGTGACTTCATCTGAGCCATAGGAAAAAATTTCGCTAAACTACTGTAAAATTTCAGGTACCATTTCTTTGCATCATCATTTAGTAACATGTGTTGATGCATGTTAGTATTTCCCAAAAATATTCAGAATGGAAAAATCAGTGTAACCAGTTTTCATAAGATTATGGGAAACAAAAATAAATGAGCGTTTGCAAAGCCAGTAGATCTTAAATTGGTGGCCAGCTTTTTAGTTTTGTCCATGTGTGACTTGTTTTGGCATGTTTTTTGTAAAACCTAATTGGTGTGGGAGCTGCCGGGCCCTCACCATTATAACAAACATTGGCAAAAAACAAAAATTGTTTTTGGTCTCAAAGCACACACTGCCACAGTAGTTACTGGCACTGAACACAACTACTTTGTGTGCCAATATGCTCCTTGTGAAAGAGCAGTATGCTGTCACTCACAGTGAAGCCAGCCAATACAGAGAGAGAGAGAGACAGAATTTTAATAAAAGCAAAAGGTCATGGTCAACGCCAGACCAAATTAGGGGCCCAATTATTAAAGAAAGTCTCAAAAGTGCACCCAGGGTATATGTCCTTGCATTAATTGCAGCTATACGGCTTTTGTGAATTCCCAAGAATTTACAGAAGTAGGACAAGAAATAGTACACCTAGAAAATATTTGTGAACTGCATTTTAGTATGAGCAAATATGCATGTGTAGATTTGCTCATGCGAAAATCTGAGTGTTTGCAAGTTCACTTTCCCTCCAACCAATTTTTTCCCAACTCTGGAAGAAGGTTACGTCTGCCATTGTCAGGAGTAAATTTCCAACATTTCTCAGTATGGAAAAAGATTAGAGAAGAGTTGTTGAAAACCCTTAAAACATGCAAGTTAGTAGGTTTGCAGAGACTCAAAAGGGCATTCTAACCCTGGAAATGAAATGAAATAGGGTATTTGTTAGGGCGCACAGCTACTCAAGCTAGAGTGTCCTGGCGCCTGGCCATCAGAAGGAAGAAGTGAGAAAGCCCCAGCCTAGTGATTAAACAGCCAAGTTTTCAAATTTTTCCTGAAGGAAAGTAGGTCGGAATTAAGCCTCAATGACGCCGGGAGGCTGTTCCACAATTTCGCGCCCAGGAAACCGAAGGATCTGCCGCCGGTGCGGGCCAGACGTATCTTAGGCACGCTGGCCAGGTTGGCATTGGAGGAACGTAGCGGTCTCAAAGTAGTGTGGTGATTAACCCGTTTCATTAAGTAACCGGCTCCTACATTGTGGAATGCTTTAAAGAAGATGGTCAGGACTTTAAAGTCTATCCGGTCTTTGATGGAGAGCCAGTGTAATGATGTAAGAGTCGGGGTTATGTTAGACCTGAGTTTGGGTTTGCAAATGGCTCTGGCTGCCGCATTTTGATCCACTTGTAGGCGCTGGATCAAAGATTTGTGCAGACCGAGGTACAGGCTGTTGACATAGTCCAATTTCGAAGTCACCATGGCCTGTACCACGACCTTCCTACTATCAAGCGGAAGTAGTGGCAGGAATTTTTTTTGCATTCGTAAGATGCCGAAGCAAGTGCCAGTAAGATTTTGAATCTGGGGCCTCATAGAGAGCGTTCTGTTTATCATATCATGATTCCTAAGTTTTTTGCTTTCTCCTTTTCTTCGGGTGGAGGTGACAAATCAGCAGGCCACCAGGAGCGCCAGTCAGAAATTACCGGATTTCCAAAGAAAACCACTTCCGTTTTGTCCGGATTGCACTTTAGCTGATTAATCTTAAACCAGTTGAACACCTTCGTGAGACAGGCCCTGATCCTAACCCCATCAAGGTCGGAGCCTTTATCACAGGAAAAGATCAGCTGAGTGTCATCTGCATAGGAGATAATTTTTGCGCCCTCATCCTCTACCATAAATGCAAGAGTGGATAGATAAATATTGAAAAAGGTAGGACTGAGAGCGGAGCCCTGGGGGACACCCACATCAGAGGCAGGCACCGGAGATGCAAATGGAGGGAGCCAGATATCCTGAGATCTATTTCCCAAAAAAGAGGACTATTGCTTACCACTACCTTCAGCCCCACTATGTAGATCTGCGGAAACGTAGCAACATAAGGGGATTGCAAGTATTCAAACACTACTATGGTATGAGCCCTGGCATAATCAGAGAGGCTATATCAGAGCTCTTATATAATGAGATTGCTGCCATAATTTGTCGCTGCACTCCATGGCACCAAAGGGACAAGTGGATTTTGTTACAAGACAAGTAGATTTATGAAGCAACCTGCGACATGGACAAGTAGATATTTTAATCAATTCCACACCCCTGCATAGTGAGCAAAAGAACGATGGATTCAACCTAGATCTGTGACTGAGGGTGAGTAGTTGAAAAGTTTCAGCACTCCGTCCATCATCTTGTTGTGTTTGCTTTGTTCACACTAAGTGGCCAAGAGTATGCCCAGACATGGGTCCCTTACTCACTGTGCCACTTGGTTCAAGCTAGCCTGGCTGATGAGGGGTAATACCCCGAAACCGGTCCCAGTATGCTGGTTTCCAGTCCAGGGAGGACCTGGCCTAGCATTTCGGGCTGGACTGTTCCCATGAGGAACAGGGTAAAGACTGATTTGCATATGGCTAGGTCCAAACAGGGGTGGCATAGTGAGCAAAAGAACGATGGATTCAAACCAGATCTGTGACTGGGGGTGAGTCGTTGAAAAGTTCCAGCACTCCGTCCATCATCTTGTTGTGTTTGCTTTGAAAATGCCCCAGACATACAAACTGTAAGGGGCGAAGCATGTTTTGGCTGAGCACAGGCAAATACAGGATTACTTGGAAATAATGTGAAGTAACAACCAAGTCTTGCAAGATGTCAAAATGAAGATTGGATGGATACAACAAACAAATAAGTGTGCAAGAACTTCTTGTTCATTTAAAAAAAAAAAATCTTATGTAAGACCAATGATCAATTTTGAAATGTAATACTGGACAATTTACATGAATGTAATAAGAATCCAAAAAATAGGTTCTGCTGTGGTAGAAAAATATACTAATGAGAAGTAAGTGGGTATAACCCTACGACACTAAGGGGCCGATTCCGATCTCGGTCGGAGGCGCACCCAATACTATTCGGTCGGGAAAAAAGCCATGCGAAAGCCAGTTTCCCGACCGATCCGTACAGTACACCGAACGAGCAAGTACGATGCGCACAACAGCAAAAATCCCGGCCGAGCCGTACTCACCCAAACCAGGTCCTGTTCTCCGACCGAGGCGAATCCGGAAACGCCGAATCGAGTCGCACGGAAGGGAAAATGCAGCCCCGTCCGGCCGGACAAGTACGATGCGCTTTCCGTACGCGCCGAACCCGTCGCTACGCACGGCACGTCAAAGCATCCGGAGAGGCGCACATAAGCTCCGAATCGCGCCACAACACGATCCACGGCTACGAGACGAACACAGCACCGACGAGGACGACGCGAGGCGGCGAGGACGAAGCCAAGCGGCGAGGACGACGCGAAGCAACGAGAAGGACGAACGACACGAACCAACCATGAATCCCTTCGTCCCGATCATACCAATATTCTACATCTACTACCGGAACAGGCACGGACGCGTACGGCGCAGAAGGTAAGTCAGACACCAACCACAAAACACATACAACACGTACACGACACATCACACACATACACTGGGAATCTGAATATACTTACACCAGCAACAGCAGCACCATAGGGGCGGGATGCCCATCACCAATGCCACATATGCACACAGGGGCCTGAATGCGCGCCACCACCCCAACCCAGGGGGCTGGATGCCAACCACCCTCAACCAGGGGGGCAGGATGCCTACCACTACTACCACCCTCACCCAGGGGGGCAGGATGCCCACCACTACTACCACCCTTAGCCAGGGGGCTGGATGCCTACCACCACCCTTAGCCAGGGGGGCTGGATGCCTACCACTACTACCACCCCCACCCAGGGGGGCAGGATGCCTACCACTACTACCACCCTCACCCAGGGGGGCAGGATGCCCACCACTACTACCACCCTCACCCAGGGGGCAGGATGCCCACCACTACTACCACCCTTAGCCAGGGGGCAGGATGCCCTACCACTACTACCACCCTCACCCAGGGGGGCAGGATGCCCACCACTACTACCACCCTTAGCCAGGGGGCAGGATGCCCACCACTACTACCACCCTTAGCCAGGGGGGCTGGATGCCCACCACTACTACCACCCTTAGCCAGGGGGCTGGATGCCTACCACTACTACCACCCTCAACCAGGGGGCAGGATGCCTACCACTACTACCACCCTTAGCCAGGGGGCAGGATGCCCACCACTACTACCACCCTTAGCCAGGGGGGCTGGATGCCTACCACCACCCTTAGCCAGGGGGGCTGGATGCCTACCACTACTACCACCCTCAACCAGGGGGGCAGGATGCCTACCACTACTACCACCCTCACCCAGGGGGGCAGGATGCCCACCACTACTACCACCCTTAGCCAGGGGGCAGGATGCCTACCACTACTACCACCCTCACCCAGGGGGGCAGGATGCCTACCACTACTACCACCCTCACCCAGGGGGGCAGGATGCCCACCACTACTACCACCCTTAGCCAGGGGGGCTGGATGCCCACCACTACTACCACCCTTAGCCAGGGGGCTGGATGCCTACCACTACTACCACCCTCAACCAGGGGGGCAGGATGCCTACCACTACTACCACCCTTAGCCAGGGGGCAGGATGCCCACCACTACTACCACCCTTAGCCAGGGGGCAGGATGCCTACCACTACTACCACCCTTAGCCAGGGGGCAGGATGCCCACCACTACTACCACCCTTAGCCAGGGGGCTGGATGCCTACCACCACCCTTAGCCAGGGGGGCTGGATGCCTACCACTACTACCACCCCCACCCAGGGGGGCAGGATGCCTACCACTACTACCACCCTCACCCAGGGGGGCAGGATGCCCACCACTACTACCACCCTTAGCCAGGGGGGCTGGATGCCTACCACTACTACCACCCTCAACCAGGGGGGCAGGATGCCTACCACTACTACCACCCTCACCCAGGGGGCAGGATGCCCACCACTACTACCACCCTTAGCCAGGGGGGCTGGATGCCTACCACCACCCTTAGCCAGGGGGGCTGGATGCCTACCACTACTACCACCCTCAACCAGGGGGGCAGGATGCCTACCACTACTACCACCCTCACCCAGGGGGGCAGGATGCCCACCACTACTACCACCCTTAGCCAGGGGGTGCCAGATGCCCACCACTACCACCCTTAGCCAGGGGGCAGGATGCCCACCACTACTACCACCCTTAGCCAGGGGGGCTGGATGCCTACCACCACCCTTAGCCAGGGGGGCTGGATGCCTACCACTACTACCACCCCCACTCATAGGATGGACAATGCATGACACAACAAGCACACCACAACCTAGGGAATGCAAGATTAAGACATCCCCCCACCACCATGACAAGCGTGTGAGCAGGCTGTGTCAAATGCCTACAACACCGAACATGACATTGAACATACAATGTGACCCCCTAGCACATGTGCCACACATATATGTGTGTGGCACCCACAATGCTAAGCAGCCCATGACCATTGTGGCAATGGGGCCTAAACCCCCATCATCACAGTGACCAAAAGGCAAGTGTGGGGTCCATAGCTGAAGCACATTTTGACCATTGTGGCAATGGGGCCTAAACCCCCATCATCACAGTGACCAAAAGGTAAGTGTGGGGTCCATAGCTGAAGCACAGTTTGACCATTGTGGCAATGGGGTCTAAACCCCCATCATCACAGTGACCAAAAGGCAAGTGTGGGGTCCATAGCTGAAGCACATTTTGACCATTGTGGCAATGGGGTCTACACCCTCATCATCACAGTGACCAAAAGGTAATTGTTGACAAAGAAAGAGCTGCAACTGCCAAACTGCATGGATCATTCCTGGTCACAGAACCAAAAACTCATCTGTGGCAAAGTAGTGTATGTGTCCCATTGCAACATAAATTGGGGGAGCCAAATACTGCAGTGCAAATGAAACATTCCTTTGGCCATGTGCAGACAAACAACACCCATGGTGGCTGAGACCGTCAACAGTCATCAATGACACAATGACAGAAGTGACCATCAGAATGCAGAACCACATATTTGCACCAATGGGCACACAAATGCAGATACCCTGTGGAGACAGCAGATGTGAGGTGAACAGATACCATACCATGGCAGCAATGGGACACACAAACCATGATCACTGTGCTGACCGATGACCTAGGAGTCCCAGGGACAGCAGGGGAAACACACCAAACAACATACAGCCAATGGCACACCCAAGATATGCCAATGCAGTGGTGCAGATGCACAAACACAAACAGGCAGACCAACACTGTCATCATACACAGCAGGTGAGGGGTGGGGGTGCCATTGTCCCCAGGCAACAACACAACACATGAGGAGAGCTGAATACCAATCATACAGATGTGCATACACTGCCACACTAAGGTAACTCATGGATCCAAATCCCCTATGTGGGCAAGCAGGCATTGACAGGTGAGAGGGAGCACAAAACACACATGTCACACAGGCACGTAGGAACAACAACTGACACAGCAAGTCACAGACACACCACAGCACCACCCCCAGGGCCCCCACAATGTGGTGACCCTGGGCTGAAGAAAAATACCACTGTGATGACAAAGCTAAATGTCGTTCACACTGTGAACCACAGTCAGGTGTCCTGAGCAACTAACTACCATCACACCTACACAAGCACAAATCAATCAGCATGGCCAGTAAGCCAAGGCCAACATGGAGGCAGGGGACTAGCCGGGCAACAACTCTCATCTGCACACACTCAACACCACACCCCTCGACCTCCAACAATGTGCAGCAGTGAAGTACACATGCACTGGTGACATTGCACATGCACCCATTACTATTCCAGGGTGGTGGGTGGGAACCAAGGTGTAGAAACACATCACACATGGACACTCAACAAGACTCCTGAATGTCTGACACACTGCACACTACGCTGTACATGGACATGACGGCAATACCACACCGACCAATGGGATCCCAGCCACAGTCACACACCAATGAAGAAACCAAGGTCACCCACAAAGAACACACATAGACAACAACCAACATTGCAGCCCGGACCCTAAGGAGTGCCAGCAGTCACACACACAACGTGTCACAATCACTGAAAGATAACACAAACTGGAAATCACATGACAGGGGCAAACAACAAGTGCCAAAGGGAAACCTGACTGTGACCCATCTGCGTCAGCACACAAACTCTGCCCTGACAGCAAACACACCTATGGGTGACACCCTGATGACCAGTAATGTGCCATGCACCCACATCACAGAGAACACAGGGAGAAGACTTTGGGGGAACATAGCTCAAGTCAGCAAGCATCACAAACAGGTACAACACTAGGGATCACAGCATGCGCAGATGAATGGAAGTGAACACACAGACATGCACATACAACACACACCTTGGGCGCAGGCAATGTCACACGTGTACACACTGCCATGAGGGGACTCCACTCCTGTGTGAGGAAAGCTGTGCCATATGTTGCCTCAGTAGGGCCCCATCATGTCAGCTGAGCACTTGGTCACACAATCAACAATTAGCACCAAATGAGGGCTCCCATCACATCAGCCTGGTCATGGATGTGCCAACGGAATCATCAGCACAGATCCAACACACTTGTATAGCAATGTTGCACTGACTACACGGATGAGTCCCTCCCCATTGATGCCCAAACCTGCATGTCCACTGGAGATGGCAACACGGTCAGGGAAGTAGACAAATGCAACGATGGCAGGCACAACAGATGTGCAGGGGTGGAAGCCACAGATGTGAAATTGCCAATGTAAGTAGGAAACCCATTGCCAAATACTGAACACATGACACCCTCAGATGCTGCTATTGATGACATGGATACACCACATGATAGGACACATTCCCCCTGGACCACATGGGTTCCTGCACAGTAACACTTCATAATCATGAGACCAGATATCACCATCACTGCAGCAAGGGCATGGTTAGCTGCACCAACAACATGTACATCTGAAGCATGAGCACTAGAGAAAAGAAAGTTGCTTTATTCAGCATATGTGTTGAGGCCAAACGAAGTCCTGAAAAAAGAGCAAAGGCCAATGGCCAGTCCATTGTCAAAGTTCAAACAGGGTGACACTGGCAGATGTCACCCTACGCATGCCTGCACAATACCAGGGACAATCCACTAGGAGGGGCAACCGGGGGGCAGGCCAGGCACCGCAGGGACAGGATCAGGGCTCACCAGGGGAGTCAGGGAAGGGGTGGTGGGTGCTGGAGAGCCACTGACAACTGCAGTGGAGGTGTCTGACATGGTGTGTGCCGGCACAACTGGGGGGCATGACACAGATGTCGTGGGTGCCGGCACAACTGCAGTGGACCCTGCAGATGGGGTGGACAGGTCCGCCACTGCAGTGCCCAAGTCAGACAGGGCGGTAGTGGACTCCACTGCAGTGCCTACCTCCAGGGGAGGAGAATGGGGAACAGGCAAGGTGGGTTGGACAGAGGGGGAGGACACCCTCACCACATCAGTGGCACAGACAAGCGCAGCGGGGGTGTGGTGCTGGGAGAGCAAGTGGCAGGGGAGAAGGCCGGAGCATCTTGGGGATGGTATATCTGTGGGTGGGGGAACCTGGGGCAGGGTGTGGTGGGGGCACCTGTGCAGTGGGGGCCTGAGGGATGGAGGACGGAGACCTTGTGCCTGAGCTGCAGGGCGGTGGCGGGGTCTTGCTCTTAGCACTCCGGGGGGACTTGCGGGTGGGGGCCTCAGTCCGTCTGCGCCTGGGGGAGGGTGTCCGGGGGCGAGGGGCACTCTGCTCCGTGTGGGTGGGCTTCCTCTTCCCCCGGGATGCTGGAGCAGCTTCATCGGTGGGGAAGAGGCCGAGGTCACAGAGGAAGAGCTGCTGTGACTTTGGGGTTGCAGGTGAGGCAAGGGAGGGTGCTTTGGAGGGAGAGGGAACTGAGGACTGCGCAGTGCATGTGGATGCGTGTGTGTGTTCCAGGGCCCCATCCCCTGTGAGTCTGGCTTCAGTCCCCTGAATGTGCTTGCGTGTGCGTTTTGTCATTGGCGTGTGTGTCAGTGTGCTGGATGTGTGTGTGCTGGTGTGTGCCAGTGTGTGTGTGCCTGGGATGGGTAAGGTGCTGGGGAGTGTGGATGGAGCAAAGGCAGGAGGGGTGAGGGACCGTTTGAGGAGGGACACTGCTGCCGTCAGGGAGGAGTCCATGGACCTATTGCCCCTCTGTAGGTCAGACATGCCCGATGAGATGCCCTCCATGAACGACACCAGCTGAGTCAACAGCGCGGTGTGCGCATGGAGGACACTCAGCATGGCTGTCTGCCCTACATGGAGCTGGCGAAGGAGGTACACAGACTCCTCACTCAGGGCAGCAGGGGACACAGGGGCAGGGGGTGCGGTGCCTGGCCCAAAGGAGACACGCTCCCGGACATGGGAGCCTCCACGGACCTGGGGAATGGGAGCCAATGGGAGGGCGGTGGTGGTGCTGGTGGTGGCGGGGACAGCAACACTAGCTGGGGTGTGGTGGCTGCTGACACCCGCCTCCACAAGGGAGTCATCCTCCGAGTTGCTCTGGTCCTCAGCTGAGGTGGATGCTGCTGAGGACTCCTCGGTGTGGCTCCCCTCGCCCTCCGTGCCACTGGGTCCCTCCGACCACTCCTCGGCTGCTGACCCAGTCTGGCTCTCCGGCTCCTCCTGGTCCGTGGAGCTGTCCCCTTCCGTGGCCGTGGATGTATCTGCAAACAATGGGGAAACAGACAGACATCAGTCACCTGCACATAACGCACACACCACTGTGAGCACAGCACATCACAGAGCAAGCCCTGGCATCATTAGTTGTACATTGCTAAAAGTGCACTAATTGAACAGGAGAAGTCAATTGTCAGTCTGATGCCAAGCATGGCACTCACATCCCACATGGCCTTGCACCCATCTGTCTGGTGTCTGTTGGATTGCAACACCCCAGTGTTGACACATGCACCAAGTACACAGTAGTTGGACAGTGCAGAGGACACGGTGTGGACACATCACAGCTCTTGCCACTGAGTCAGTACAGGTTTACGGATGTAAGGGATGCCCAGAGTCAAATAGGAAATGCATGTGATGCATACCAGCGACAGACACCATGATGCACCCATGTCCTGATAGCCAGCGCCACTATGGTGTGCATGTAGCACATGTCACTCCCCTGCAGGATCACCAATCAGTAGACACATGCCATGGCGGAGGCATGACTGCAAAGTCATACATCACTGTCTCAGTGATGTATGACTTTGCAGCCAGACAACAACACTCTGCACTGTGTCACAATAGTAGGTCATGGGGAATGCAAGTCCTGGAGCTGCACAAGTGCACATGTACATCCCCCCACAACACATCCTCTTAACCCTCATCTGTCCAGGTCATACCTATTGGACATATGGGAGACCTGTGACACTACCCTACATGTCAGAATACAGGCATTGTGTAAGCAATGGACCCACCCATGATGCCCACCACAGAGTCAGGGAAACAGATGCTGTCTCCCACCTTGAGTCAAGCAAACTGCAAGGACACAGTCCTAAGTGACAGAATTCCCTGCATGTAAGGGCCACACCTGGGTATCAGATGAGGAGTGGGCAGTGCACAATAGAGGGACATGGCTCCTGGACAACATGACTGCTGTACTGTGGCAGTTCAACCTGGCCCGAGGAGGGCACATAACATGTTAGACAGAGTACACAGTGCAGTCTTTGACTCACCCCTCCTTGCTGCTCTCTGGCCTTCAGCTGCCCATCCAGGTCTGGAAAGACCACCGCCAGGATCCTGAGCATGTGGGGGGTCAGGGTCCGTGTTCCGCCCCTCCTGCGAGGAGGCGACAGCTTCAGCTGGACCCGTGCAATCCTCCGGGTCCAGCCCCGAAGGTCCTGCCACCTCTTTTGGCAGTTGCGGATCCGGCGCTTGTAGACCCCCACGGACCGGACAGCCCGGACGATGTCCTTCCAGATCTCATGCTTCCGATGGGCAGAAGCCTGTCAGGATGACAAAGTGATAAGGACATTACTACACATGCAACATATCCGTGCATGACACAGTTGCATATACATGTCGCAATCACAGGGGCACATGGTGTACCCAGGCAGTGCACGGCTGCCCATGGACAGTTTTCCAGAAGTCACTACATGGTATCATAGCATGGGGAGTAAAACCCTGTTCAGAAGCACTGTCACTGCACCATACCTGTCCAGTGCAAGTCACTACACACTATGGGGGGTGACAACTACTCAGTGAGCCTGCTAGCCAGTGGTGTGCTGACTCTCAGCCTTGCTAGTCAGACAAAATGCACATTCAGAAAGGCAGTGCACAGAACACTCACCTGCTCCCCTGGTGTCCCATACAGCTTGCTGTACTGTGGAAGTAGGCTGTCCAGCAGGGCCTGGTTCTCTTCAAGGCTGAAGGCTGGGGCTCTCTCCACAGTACGTGCCATTGCAGGGTCCAGAGGGGCAGAGACAGCAGCAGTGCAGTGGCAGATGTCGTCCTGGAGCATGTAGTGCAGGCAAGTGGGCTCTCAGGGGAACATGCAGCAATATATATGTGCTGGAGAGGCAGATACTGTCCCTTGTGTCCAAAGTGATAGGTCCAAGTCGTTTGCATCTTCTGAATCTGGCCAATCCATGGAATAGCAGCACCAAAACACGCCCACAGCATCCTTCAAATCTTCAACTTCATGACATACATTATTTTGCAACATTGTTGTGGGTGACCAACTGATTTTCCAGCAACCGACTCGTTCGAATATTCAAAAACGCGTCCGTTGCCAGGCAAGCCCATTGTCAATGGGTGCGCACCGATCGGTCCATTGCTGTTCAACGCGCACAGGGGTACAACGCGTACCCGCACACATTGAAAGCAATGGGCCGGCCGGAGGCACCGATCGGTCCATTGCTGTTCAACGCGCACAGGGGTACAACGCGTACCCGCACACATTGAATGCAATGGGCCGGCCGGAGGCACCGATCGGTCCATTGCTGTTCAACGCGCACAGGGGTACAACGCGTACCCGCACACATTGAATGCAATGGGCCGGCCGGAGGCACCGATCGGTCCATTGCTGTTCAACGCGCACAGGGGTACAACGCGTACCCGCACACATTGAAAGCAATGGGCCGGCCGGAGGCACCGATCGGTCCATTGCTGTTCAACGCGCACAGGGGTACAACGCGTACCCGCACACATTGAATGCAATGGGCCGGCCGGAGGCACCGATCGGTCCATTGCTGTTCAACGCGCACAGGGGTACAACGCGTACCCGCACACATTGAATGCAATGGGCCGGCCGGAGGCACCGATCGGTCCATTGCAGTACAACGCATCACTGTACATGTGACTGGCATATGTCAGCATGCCTGTCTCAGATGGACATATGCCAGCCACAGATAGCTCCCAGGGAGTGAGGGGCACACCTACATCACGACAGCCTGTCCAAACCTTATCATAAGGCATGTAAGGCTGCATTTCCTATTGTGTGTATGTTGGTGTACATGTTGTCCTGTGGGTGTCACCTGTGGGCAGCCACCCCCAGGCTGTGCACGTGTTCATGGGGACAGGATCATGGGTGTTACGTGTACGTGACCACTGTGATGTGCAACTGTTCATATCTGTGCATGTGCCATGGTCACATTTCACAGTGGTGTTTGTGTATGTCATGTCACATACCCCGTGAGTCCCATGTGGGACGGTATGTTTGAGCCAGGGTGTCCCAGTGGCACAATAGTGATGGCCCTCCACAGTCTTTGTGCATGTAGTGTTTACAATGTCTCTGATTTCATGTGCACAATGGGAGACAGTCTCCACATCCACGTTGTGTGTGCATGGACTCTGATGTTGTGCGTGTGTGTCACAGACGTCCATGGCTCTCCTGCCATGGCAAGTGTGGCCACTACCTGTGGGGGTCATGTTTGTTTTGTTGTGGTGTACACATGATACTCCAGGTGATGCCAGTGTCCATGTGGCATTACAGGGTCCCTGGGAATGTGCCTGTCGTTGAGCTGTGGTGCCTGGGGCACATCTGTCCTCACATGTCACTGGGGGGTGACTGTGACACAGCATCATGATATCCAATGGGCCAACCTGGGACAAATTGATGCCACCTGTAGGACCGTGTTGACAGATGTTGGCCATGTATGTACCATAAATGTCGTTCCGGTACTGCACACTTCATGTAGTTGTGCCTCATGATGATGTATGTTGGGATCTTGAGTGTGTTCAATGCCGCATATGTGGGGTGACTGACGATCTTGCTTACTTCTCCTCTGCACTGCAGGGCTCCTGCTGTCCATCGGCCATTCCCAGACCTGGCAACGATGGTGGAACGGGACAGCATCCGACGGTACCGCTTCACCAGGCAGCTGATTGAGGATTTGGCAGTGCAGTTGTCCCCACATTTGCAGCCTGGCCGGCCGTATCCTACAGCGCTGACCCCCAAGGTGAAGGTGATGGCAGCCCTACACTTCTTTGCCACCGGTACCTTCCAACATACTGTGGCGTCTGCTGGTGGGATGTCACAGACCATGTTCAGCCGTGTGCTCCGCGATGTTTTGGCGGCAATGTTGCTCTTCCTGAACCGGTACATCTATTTCCCTAGACTGCGACGACTCACTGACGTGAAGAGTGACTTTTATGCCCTGGGGAGGATGCCGCATGTCATTGGCTCCATTGATGGGACACATGTGGCTTTGGTACCACCACAGGCCCAGGAGCAGGCCTACAGGAACCGCAAGCACTACCACTCGGTCAATGCACTGGTGGTGTGTCTTGCAGACATGACCATCACACACGTGTGTGCCCGTTTCCCTGGTTCAGCACACGATGCCTTTGTGATGAGGAGTAGTCGCATCCCCAGGTTGATGGCACAGATGCAGAACCAGCGTGCCTGGCTTGTCGGTGTGTACTGACTTTGTGCCATTGTGTGTGATCTGATCTGTAGTATTCCGCCCACTTTTCCAAGTCAGCTGATGTGCACTTGTCTGTCCGTAGGTGACTCGGGATACCCCAACATGCCGTGGTTGCTGACACCCCTCAGGAACCCTGTGACACCTGCCCAGATGCGCTACAATGAGGCACATGGTCGGACCAGGAGAGTGATTGAGCGGACCTTTGGTCTCCTGAAGAGCCGCTTCCGCTGCCTGGACAAGACCGGAGGGTCCCTCCCATATGCCCCTGCGAAAGTGTGCAAGATTATCATCGTCTGCTGCATGCTCCACAACCTGGCAGTGCGGAAGGAGTTGCCTCTCATCCAGGATGACGATGACCAACATCCGCCACCTGTGGAGGATCCTGGCCTGGACCACGATGCCAGTGACGATGATGATGATGATGGTGATGGTGATGTCCGCACACAGCTCATCACCAACTTCTTTAGCTGAATGTGAGTATCCTGAGGTGTCATGTGAATGATGTGAGTTGGCATGATGTGTGGGTGGTGCTCTGGTGCTGTTGGAGTGTGTCCATGGGCTACTTGACAGGATGTGTGTTGCGATGTGTGGTGACAGGTGGGCTGTACTCCCCAACAGTGTTGACATGCTAACTTGGTTCTGGGTGGGTATCTTGTAACATGTATTGTGCATGAGTTTTGCTGTTCTGTCCTGTACTGCATTGCTTTTGACTGTGTGTCATTTCTGTCCTTCACAGGGTACTTTCAGATTCGTTTGGTGAACTGTGTCCACCGACGACGTGATTGCACATCCAGGCTGGTAGCTGTTGTGTCCCTACAGGTGATGTGCGCCACACCCATGGACTTCCTTCAGTCTACAGTTGTTGACTGTGTGCCCGCTGCCAGGTGGGATTACCTTGCATCTGTAGTGGTTACAGCATGTTGCAACTGTGTAATAAACCTGTGCTTCACTTTGTGATGTGCGTTGTCTGTGGTCACACATTTGACTGCCATTTGCTTACTGCACCTGTGGGCTACTTGACTACAACTGGGAATGGGTGTGGTGTCTGTGCATTGCACCGTCTTCCCTGGCAACATCAGTGTAGGCAATGAGTCAGATGGCCTAGGTGTGTATGTGTTGTGTAGCCCTGGTGGTGTGTCTCCCTCATATGTGTCACGTTGCCTGTACTCACATGCCTGTGTTGTCCTTGCTGTTGCAGTTCGCATACACTGTGTAATTTTGCAGTTCATCATCCCCATAACAGCACCCACGTTGGAATCACGACAGAGGCAAGTATGGTGTATTAGTGTGTTTATTGTGATAATAGTGCATAGGATGGATTGTGCTGTACATGAATCTTGCAATCCCAAGTTCCTAGATGAATAGAAAGTCCAGGTAGACAGGATCCCCAGTATCGGGGCCACTGTTGTCTGACACATTGTTCCAACTTATACTCCCCATGCAATGTGTGGGAGTAGTGTTGCCATCAACAGGGTGAACAGTCTGTGCACAAAGGCGAAAATCCAGAACAGGTTCAGGCTTCCTGGGAGTTGCGCTTGGCCATCAGCCTCTCACTTTCCCCTCCTCGGACGACCCCTCTTCTTGGGGGGGGCCCTCAAGTGCAGGCTGCTGCGGTGCAGGGGACTCTCCGCCAGAGTCCTCCTCCCTCCCTGTGGCAGTTGCAGTTTGTTCGGTACCAGATGTTGTTGGCACACAGGGAGGTGTGGACTGGTTGCTGTTCATCTGGCGGAGGCATTGTAAGATGTCCCTGTGCACCGCCGTCATCTCATGTAGTACATCCACTTGGACTCCACGCGGGTCATGTGGGAGTCCACACGTGACATGTGGGAGTCCACACGTGACATGTGTGACTCCACTTGGGACATGTGGGAGTCCAAGCGGGCATGATGGGCAGCCTGCTGCTGTTTAATGTCTCTGAGGAGCCCCACTACCTGGCTGAGCTCTCCGGTTGCTGGACTGGTACGCATCAGCTATGCGTACCAGTTGTGGGTCTTCATGCACACCAGCAACGTCTGCAAGCAGCGACCTCTGTCTCCCACCCCTCCCACCACCCCTGCTGACATGTGCAGTGTGTGCAGTTGCACGCACAGATAACCCTGGTCCACCTTGGGGTTGGTGGTGGTGGTGGTGTCCATGGCCCCAGGTTGGTCCAGGGTCACTGCGCTGGTGTTGTTCCTTATTCTGTCCATGTCGGCAGGGATGGTATTCGTGGTGACAGTCGTTGGAGGGGTGGGTGCAGGGGGTGCAGCTGGTGGACCTGCTGGTGCTGCAGCTGGTGGTCCTGCTGGTGCAGCATGTTGACTTGCACCGGATGTGCCAGGTTGTTCTTCATCGTCCGAGGAGGACAGAGGCTGTACGACGCCAGTGAGCTCGGCATCCTCTTGAGCCTGGGACTGGGACTCCTCAGCGTCTGCTGCTGTGTCCCTATCATCACCTGTTTTTGGGAGACACAAACAATGTATGTCATGTTTCTGCAGGCATCAGTGGTTGACACACCTGACAGTTGTGACTGTGCCTCGGGTGCGGGCCTGTACATTGTATTGTCCTAAGTCGTCACAGTCAGGGGTTGATATTGGTGTGGCACATTGTCCTGCATTATTTGGGCATTTCTATGTATTCTCTGGGGTGTGAACATGGTCTGCATTGATTGTGTTTGGTTGACAGCCAGACCTCCTTCCCACCCACCCACCCACCCAGTCAGTTATCCCACCATGGAACGTGCTTGCATTGCAGGGAGTGTAAGTTGTCTCTCAGGATGTCAGTCAGTGGTGTCCTGCTGTTTGTTGGTGCACAGTTGGCAGCAGGGCCTTGTGCTCCCCACAGCAGTAGCCAGTGTCAGCCATCTTGTGAGTCCTTCTCCACTCCCTGTGATGTGAGCATGGTTCAGGAGTGGTGTTGAT
>CAWUFW010027888.1:0-24409 GCA_963921515.1 Calotriton arnoldi
AATAGGAATACACTGTACTTTGCTAACTTAAAGGTGCTATGTAAACAATATGTCGTTAATTATGAAATGTAATAAAAATAATGTACAAAAAAAGAAGACAATAAAGGTTTGTAGTGAGGTAGAAATGGACTTGCTGTGATTGATTTGAAGGCCCAGCCTCTGTAGGAGATTGCAAGTCCAGTTGTAATGAAGCTGAGCTTCTTGAGATGTGGACACCTTAATTAGCCAATCATCTAGGTAAGGCAAGACAAATATCCTGTGTCTCCGGAGATGGGCAGCCACTACTACCATGCACTTGGAGAATCTTGTGGGTGCTGACTTCTGACCAAATGGGAGGACTTGGTATTGGTAACGGTTCTGTCCCACAACGAACCTCAAGAACTTGCAATGCTTTCTGCCGATTGGAATGTGAAAGTACGCATCTTGTAGGTCGATATAGCAGAGCCAATCCCCCTCTTGGAATTGGGGGTAAATTTGGTGTAACGCCAGCATCTGGAACTTTTCTCGCCAAATCCACTCATTGGCTTTTTTGAGGTCGAGAATGGGTCTGAATTCGTTTGTCTTTCTTCTTGATGAGAAAGTACCTGGAATAAATACGTGTTCCTCATTGTTGGAGAGGAACCGGTTCCACCGCCAACTTCTTTAAAAGGATGTTGACCTCCGCTCATAACAGTGGAAGTTGGTAGTTGGATGGTTTCGGAAGTATGGTCAGGAGAGGACTGATGAACAGCAGACAATATCCATTGCGAACAATATTCAGCACGCAGGCGTCTTGTGTTACGTTTTTGCCACTCTGCCAGGTAATGTCGTATGCTTCCCCCCACCGGAGTGGGGAACAGAACAGAGGGAATTAATGATTCAGGGCTTCGACCCAGAAGGCTGTTTGCCCCCTTAAGCAGACTGTTGGGTAGATTTCCCTCTAAGTTGTCATCGTTGGTAAGAGTGGTAGGGACGCTGGTGCTGTTGTTGAACACTACTTTGCTGGCGGTTCTGATACCATGGAGAGGACTGCCCTCTTTGGGAAGAAAAACGGTGTTGGTATGGCCGAAAAGATTTCCTCTTCTCTCCCGGCCTCTCTAGGCCGACTGCCTTGAGAGTTTCCATTTCTGCCTTCATCCTTGCCATTTCTTTGTCGGCATGAGCCTCTAAAAGAGTTTTTCCAGAGAAAGGCAGATTCAAAATTCTCTGTTGTGTCTCTGACTTGAGGGATGTTAGGAGTAACCATGAGTGTTGTCTAAGAGCTACTCCATGGCAGTATTCAAGAGCAGCTAATAAAGAAGAGTCTGCTGCAGCACTGATCACTTGATTCAAGACCATTAAACCCTCGTTTAGGAGCTCCATGAAGTCTTCCTCTTGTCTCTAGGTAGATGTTCGACAAACTGGTTCATGGATTCCCAAAGTGCCCTGTCGTATATGCCTAGTAAGGCAGTGGTGCTAGCTGTTTTGATGGAAGCTGCTGCTGTCCCACACATCTTCCAAACCACAGAGTCCAACTTCCTACTTTCCTTGTCAGGAGGAACGGTAGAAGAAGGAGTAGTGGCATGTTTTTTCTTTACCACCACAACAATCACAGTGTCTGGTGTAGGATCTGTGCAAAGGAAAGCTGGATCCTGCTCCGGTGGGTGATATTTTTTGAGGAGCCTGAAGGTGCTGTCTTAACAGAGGCTGATGTGAGATAAAGCTCCATAGCCGGTTCAAGAAGACCTGGAACTAGCAGTAAGAAAGGTCTAGTTAAAGATCTCTGTTGCAGGGTCTCGAAAATAATCGATGTTATTGGTGTTGGAATCAACAAAGGAATATTGATCTTCGTCGCTCCCCTCACAAGGACTTCTTGTAATGTGGTGACATCATTCACCAGTGAAATACGTGGAGGCGGAGAGTCAGACAAAGTTGGTGAATAACGTCTAGTAGACGTAGAGGATCTTGTCCGAGAGCGTGAATGATGATGACGATGATGGGAGCGGCTAAGCCAAAGTATGCCATGAACTGTGATGATGAAGATGGCGCCTAGAATGGTGGCGCGATCTAGATCGTGATCTCCGTGGTGTAACCTTCGCCTGTGGTTGAGGAGACTGTGGTGGTGGCGAAGGACGTGGCGGAGGTGGTGGCGGAGGCAGTGGAGCTGGATGAAGACCGGAAGATGGAGAATACGTTCTTGAATACTCCGAGTCTGGTGAGGAGTAAATATGCCATCTCTTTTTCCTAGCCTCCTGTAGCCTGGAAGACGTCGAAAGAGTTTTTGACATCGACGAACCTGGATGCCTCAACGTCGACCTACTTGTCCACGGTTAACGCCGATGGCTCCGCGACGTCGGAGTATGCCTTGACATCGATCTTCCGTGGTGCCCCTAAGTCGATCTTTGGCGGTACCTCAAGGGCGACCTGGATCTCGACCTCAATGGAGATCTCAACGTCAAACGGGGATTGCGGGTCAACAAAGCAATGGATGACGTCGATAGTCCTGACCTCGACGCTGATCTGCGGCACTAGCTCGACGTCGTACCTTGAATAGATGGCAAACCGGTCGGCGCCGTACTTCTCCTCGACGTCGATGTCCTTGACGTCGACTGGGACCGATGACGTTTTTGCGCCATTTTCTTCTTGGCCCGTCCACCAGAGGCTGGTAACAGAGACCTGGTAGACGTCTGACCCTCTCCATGCCCTGAGGTCCCACCTTCAGACTGAGATAGTAGTCTTTTTCGTTTCTCTGTTCCATGAAGGCAAATCTTCTCACGGTCTCTCAGGATGCCCCTGGAAAAAATCCTGCAGTGCTGGCAAGACTCAGGAACGTGGTCTTCTTGAAGGCAGATTATACACACATCATGTGGATCTGTCTTGGCCTTTTTTCTCCCACAGGCTGGGCACTTGTCAAAAAGAGATTGCATATTTGTGACAAATTGCCTGTAATTCCTGTCAGGAAAACACAAAAAAAGGCAGGGAGAGACAAAAAAATGTCGAGTCAAACAGAAATTAGTCAAATTCAGTTAACAATTTTGAAGAAAAAAACAATTTTGTTTGAGCTCAATGCTCCAGGGTCCTGTCAGCAGGAGCCGGAAAAAAGAACTGAAGTAACTGCCACTTGCTGTGCATGATGGGATACTGGTGGTGCCTGGATGCTTAAAGGCACAGTGACATTTTAGACATATAATGGCTGCCTATGAGGCTACTCTGTCCTGGTCCCATCATCTCTACCATAAGAAAGGGTTTGTGAGGGATATTTATAGTGTTTGGCATTAAAATTATCTGGAAATTATTTTATTTTGGCCCCTTTTTTCTCTTCAAGATGAAGAATCTGGCCATTGTAGCCTAGGCAAATAGGCTGCATAATCTTTTTTTCTTTCTTAATGTCTTTGCAGACCTTCCTGAAGAAAGGCGAAAATCTACACTTAAGAAGATATATATATATATATTCACTGAAAAAACCATAGGTTTTAGGGACAGTTATAGTTAGTTGGACATTGCACTCGTACAAAACCCGTGAAATTCCCCGTTATAGTTAGTTCAGCTAACTATAACTCGCGCCCCGCAATGCACTACTGATGACGTCACATATTACATCACTCATGACATGGTCAGTGACATCACTGATGACATCACTGATGACATCTCAAATGACATCACTGATGACATCATCCAGTGACTGTGTGTTTCTGTAAAGTTTAAATATTTTTAATATATATAGGGAAAGGCGTATTGAAGAATGAGTGGGTGTATAAGTGTCTGTATGGATGATTTAGTAGGTGAGTGACTAACTCTATAAGTGAGTGATTAAACGTATCTTACTGAATGCATGGGTTAGTGACTAAACTGGGTGAATGTCTGTATCCGTCTGTCTGTTGCTGTGTAAGTGGCTGCATGGGTTTGTGAATAGCTACATGAGTGTCTATATGAGTTATTGATTGGTTGTCTGAGTATCTGTATGGGTGCCTGAGTGTTTGTGTGGGTGGGGTGTGTGCGACTCTGTGCATAGATGTGTGAGTGGGTGATTCACTGGGTGGATGGTTTCAAGAGTGCATCTGTGATAGACTGTATGGGTGGGTAAGTGTGTGTAAGAGTGTGTTAGTGAGTGAATGTATGTCCCAGTGGTACATGTGTGAGTAACTACATATGTGAAAGGCAGTATATATGTGTGTTGGAGTATATAAATAGCTATAAGCTTAGAGTGTGTGATTGTGAGAGTGACTGTATGGATTAGAGTGTGCTTGTATCAGTGATTGTATAAGAGCGTAAGAATGTGCTAGTATTTGTATGAGTAAGTGAGCTGGTGTGTGTATAACTGTATAGGTGAGTAAATGGCAGTGTGTTTAATTATTTGCTTGACTGACTAGGTGTGTGAGTACCTCTATGGATGAGTGGCGGTGTTTGAGTGTCTATATAGGAGTATAAGTGCATATGATAGTCCTGTACTGAGTGACCGTAAGTATGAGTGACTGTACGGGTGAGTGAGTGGATGTGTGTGTAGACCTAAGAATCAGTGAGTGGGTATGTAGTTATTGGTGTTGGAGTGTCTATGGTTTTGCGAATGGCAGTCTGTAATTTAGAGTGGGTGTATCAAAGGTTATATTAGGGTGTGAGGAGGTGCATCAGATTATCACGTGGTTGATGTCATCAGTGATGTCATCAGTGATGTCATTTGAGATGTCATCAGTGATGTCATCAGTGATGTCACTGACCATGTCATGAGTGATGTAATATGTGACGTCATCAGCAGTGCATTGCGAGGGCGCGAGTTATAGTTAGCTGAACGAACTATAACGGGGAATTTCACGGGTTTTGTACGAGTGCAATGTCCAACTAACTATAACTGTCCCTAAAACCTATGGTTTTTTCAGTGAATTTGTAAGGTTTTTTAAATGCTAATTTCTAACTATAACGTGCCTGAAACCTATGGTTTTTTCAGTGAATTTCAAAGGTTTTTTAAATGCTTATTCCTAACTATAACATGTCTGAAACCTATGGTTTTTTTCAGTGAATTTCAAAGGTTTTGTAAATGACAATTTTTAAATGTGTTAATTGTTATATTTATTTTTTTTATACTGATTTACTACATTTTTTTAAACTATTTATTTTTAGATATTTTATTTTTAAATTACATTGTAATTACATTATACATTACAAAATATACTTTCTCAGAATGAATTACTTTAGTTTAAATACTTTGCAAATAGGCAATAGACTTAAGTACAGTAGTTACAGTTGTTGCAATGGGCAACACAATTTCAAACACAATGCAACATTGAGCTCAATGTGAATTTCGAGTTAAATGCAATTAGTTACTTTATGGATTACTTTTCTAACCACAGGACTGGATCCTAGATTCAGTCCTGGGACATGTCCTGTAAACAGTTGAGTAAAAGCGTTTTGGTTACAGTAGTGATTTTTAAGGAATATTATTGTATTTTAAAAGTTGACAAACTTTTTCACAAAGAATCACCAATGTTATCCTATGGGAGGAAATTCACTTAGCAGGTAAGTAGTGTTATCGTTACTTTTTCTTACTCATTGGTGGATCCTGGATCCAGCACTGGTGCATCTCCTGTAAACAGTTGAAAGAATGCGTTTAAGTCATACAGGCGATTTTTAAGGATTATTTGTAGTTTGTGAAAATCGACACAAACTTTTCTGCTGTAAACCAGACAATGGATTCCTATGGAAGGAAATACAAGTTACTGGTAAGTACGGTTAGAATTACTTTTTAGGGTCAGTGCTGGGCTAAAAGATGCAGCACTGGGTTCTCTCCTGATAACAGGTGAGTAAATCGGAATTCGTAGTTCGGCTGATTTTAGAGGAATATTATAAAGTTCCAAAACTCCACACTTAGAAGAATTTCCAAGTGAAACCAGTCAATGTTAGCCTATGGAAGGAAATTCAAGTTACTGGTAAGTACGGTTAGAATTACTTTTCAGGATCTGTACTGGGCTCAAAGATGCAGCACTGAGGTCTCTCCTGATAACAGGTGAGTAAATCAGAATTCGTAGTTCTGCTGATTTTAGAGGAATATTTGTATGTTTCAAAAATCGACACTTAGAAACTTTTTCAGCAAAAAGCAGGCAATGATATCCTATGGAAGGAAATTCAAGTTACTGGTAAGTACGGTTAGAATTACTTTTCAGGATCTGTACTGGGCTCAAAGATGCAGCACTGGGTTCTCTCCTGATAACAGGTCAGTAAATCGGAATTCGTAGTTCGGCTGATTTTAGAGGAATATTATAAAGTTCCAAAACTCCACACTTAGAAGAATTTCCAAGTGAAACCAGTCAATGATATCCTATGGAAGGAAATTCAAGTTACTGATAAGTACGGTTAGAATTACTTTTCAGGATGAGTACTGGGCTCAAAGATGCAGCACTGAGGTCTCTCCTGATAACAGGTGAGTAAATCAGAATTCGTAGTTCTGCTGATTTTAGAGGAATATTTGTATGTTTCAAAAATCGACACTTAGAAACTTTTTCAGCAAAAAGCAGGCAATGATATCCGATGGAAGGAAATTCAAGTTACTGGTAAGTACGGTTAAAATGACTTTTCAGGATCAGTACTGGGGTCAAAGATGCAGCACTGAGGTCTCTCCTGATAACAGGTGAGTAAATCGGAATTCGTAGTTCGGCTGATTTTAGAGGAATATTTGGATGTTTCAAAAATCGACACTTAGAAACTTTTTCAGCAAAAAGCAGGCAATGATATCCGATGGAAGGAAATTCAAGTTACTGGTAAGTACGGTTAAAATGACTTTTCAGGATCAGTACTGGGCTCAAAGATGCAGCACTGAGGTCTCTCCTGATAACAGGTGAGTAAATCGGAATTCGTAGTTCGGCTAATTTTAGAGGAATATTTGCACAATGGTGAAGGAAGGGGGTGGGGCCTGAGGTGACATGTCTGCAAACACGCCCTGTGGCGCGTTTTAAGTTGGAGAATTAATTCCTCCTCAATCCCGAGGGTCCCTAGGGGCCAACTAGCCCACCAGATACCTCCAGTATGCGCCAGAGAGCTGCGTTGCAGAGAGATGTTCAGAGGCCACAACCCTTTTTGCACCGCTCTGCAACGCAGCTCTGTGGCGCTTTCCGGACGTATCTGGTGGGCTAGTTGACCCTCAGGATTGAAGGGGATTTAATTTCCCATCTTAAAACGCGCCACGGGGCCTGTTTGCACACATGTCACCTGAAGCCCCGCCCCCTCCCTTCACCACTGTGCAAACGCGCCCCGTGGCGCGTTTTAAGTTGGGGTATTAAGTCCCCTTGAATCATGAGGGTCCCTGGGGGTCCAAATACAATGCTAATTTCTAACTATAACGTGCCTGAAACCTATGGTTTTTTCAATGAATTTCAAAGGTTTTTTAAATGAAAATTTGTAAGTCTAATGTACCTCAATCCTATGTTTTTTTTATTTTCTATATATATATATACATATATATATATTGAAAAAAAATAGTGAATAATTTTTAGTTAGGAAAACTATATTCATTCTTTTTTTTTAAATATTATACAGAAGTCGCGCACCCTTTGCGCACCCTACACGATGACTGCGCGCATTCCGGTAGCCATTTTGAAACGTCGCGGTGGGGTCGCGACTTCGGCGTAATTTGTAAAGTATGAAATATCTTTAAATGAATTATAAATAAAAGTTTTCCTTTAAGTGTTTGTCTAAATTTATTAATAAAAGTATTTTTAAAGTATTATTTTCAATATAATTTTGACGAAAAATTATTCGATTATTATTGGATTCGGAGGTTAGGAGGGATGGCCATTTTGCTCATCTTTTTTGCAACATTTTTTGGTCTAGTCAGGTGGACACCCTCCTCCGGGTGAGGTACGGCTTGGGGATTCTATTCAAAAGGTGAGGAATCCACAGGCAGAAGTATCCATCAGAAGAACAAGTTACTTACCTTCGGACCGCTCTTTCTGGTGGATACAGTATCTGCCTGTGGATTCCTCACTGTCCCACCCGCCTCCCCGTTGTCCACCGGTTTCTACCAAAAAGATGCTTTTACTGTTTGGCATGAATGTTTTTAATATGTCTTAATCATGCTTATGTTTTAATAGTGAGAAATGCTTGATCTGTTGCTATTTCTTTATGCCTTTATTGGTTATGCATTTGTGTATATATATATATATATATATATATATATATATTTAGTATACTATGTATACATGTGAAAATGTGTCGGTCCGCCTGTTTGCCTCGGTGGCACGGAAAAAATGGGTGGAACTGACGTCAGGTCCTCTTATGGATCCGATGACGTCATACGGTGTCGCGAGCAGAGCCGTGCTATTATGACGTCCTCGTCGACGTGGGAGAGCTAGGAAAGAATTTCCGTGGAATGCTGGCGCAGGGGATATTCACCTAAGTGTTCAGGCTAGTCCTTTGGGAGCAACAGTTTATGTTGCCACTCCAGAAACCGAAACCAGTGATCCAAGGGCAGAGGCCCTGCAGATGGCACACGAGGTGGGGAGCCCAGTCATGTGCACCGGCGGGGCAGCGAAGTGACAAGCACCACTACCCACAAAAAAGGTAACGAGGGCACTGAATAACACAGGATTTTCTCTTTATATCTGGCAGGAACAACGAGGTTAAATTGCCCTAGTTCCAAAATGTAGAATTAGTGCTACAATGGTCTTCAAGAGGACCTGCGATGGATGCCGCTTCTGCCTCCTGTACCCTGGAGGCGGCACATGGGTCACGCGGTACGGTCATACTGCGGTGGGGGACACACTCGTTGACCTCTCATGGCACTGCTCCACACTTCAGGGAGGACGCTTTCCATTAGCTGTGTTTTCTGATGACGTGTCACGCCGGCCCCGTCCAACAACAGAAGTCCTTTAGATCCAAACAGACTCTTCCACTCTCTCACCAGAAGTGAAACCAGGCCACGCGGACACTTTCACAATACAACAGCCGGGAATGCACTTTTCGGTAAAAAAAACACATTCCTTCCTTCTAATTTATCAAATAAACGACTCATTGAAGAACAGGGGCCAGCTTCGATCGGTAAACAGCCGTTACAACGACTTTTTACTTCGCATACCATTACAACGCATGCATTACCACGCATGCGTTGTACATCGCGAGTCATTACTACGCATTTTTTAGAACGCATGGTCATTTACCAAGCATGCATTTACAACGAATTTCGTTGTAAAGGTATGTATGGTAAATGACCATGCGTTCTAAAAAAATATAGACGATCCACGTCGTTGTAAGGAAACAGAGGCTGTTCCGTTTCCTCACAACGACGTGCACCGCCCCTCAGAGTCGACATGAAGCAGGAACCATGAGGAGAGAGGAGCCACGAGGAGTGAGAGGTAAGGGGGATTGGGCATGGGGTGGGGGTTACTTTTCTAGGGTTTAGGGTAGTGCAGTGGTGCTTGGGTAGTGTAGGGGGTCGTGCTGGGGGTAGTGTTTTAGGGTTTAGGGTAGTGCAGTAGTAATTGGGTAGTGTAGGGAGTCGTGCTGGGGGTAGTGTTTTAGGGTTTAGGGTAGTGCAGTGGTGTTTGGGTAGTGTAGGGGGTCATGCTGGGGGTAGTGTTTTAGGGTAGTGCAGTGGTGTTTGGGTAGTGTACGGGGTCGTGCTGGGGGTAGATTTAGGGTTTAGGGTAGTGCAGTGGTGAATGGGTAGTGTAGGGAGTCATGCTGGGGGTAGTGTTTTAGGGTTTAGGGTAGTGCTGTGGTGTTTGGGTAGTGTAGGGGATCGTGCTGGGGTAGTGTTTTAGGGTTTAGGGTAGTGCAGTGGTGTTTGGGTAGTGTAGGGGTAGTGCTGGGGGTAGTCTTTTAGGGTTTAGGGTAGTCCAGTGGTGTTTGTGTACTGTAGGGGGTAGTGCTGGGGGTAGTCTTTTAGGGTAGTGCAGTGGTGTTTGTGTTGTATAGGGGGTAGTGCTGGGGGTATTGTTTTAGGGTTTAGGGTAGTGCAGTGGTGTTTGTGTAGTGTAGGGGGTAGTGCTGGGGGTAGAGTTTTAGGGTTTAGGGTAGTGCAGTGTTTGGGTAGTATAGGGGGTCGTGCTGGGGGTAGTGTTTTAGGGTAGTGCAGTGGTGTTTGTGTAGTGAAGGGGGTCGTGCTGGGGGTAGATTTAGGGTTTAGGGTAGTGCAGTGGAGTTTGTGTAGTGTAGGGGGTCGTGCTGGGGGTAGTGTTTTAGGGTTTAGGGTAGTGCAGTGGTGTTTGGGTAGTGTAGGGGTCGTGCTGGGGGTAGTGTTTTAGGGTTTAGGGTAGTGCAGTGGTGTTTGGGTAGTGTAGGGGTCGTGCTGGGGGTAGTGTTTTAGGGTTTAGGGTAGTGCAGTGGTGTTTGTGTAATGTAGGTGGTCGTGCTGTGGGTAGTGTTTTAGGGTTTAGGGTAGTGCAGTGGGGTTTGGGTAGTGTAGGGAGTCGTGCTGGGGGTAGTGTTTTAGGGTTTAGGTAATGCAGTGGTGTTTGGGTAGATCGACAACAATAGATCTCGCCAAGCGAGCAGCGCATGCGCTGCGTCGGTAGGTGAGACCTGAAAAGCATTGCACCAAGATGGCTGCCAACACTTCCTGGATTGAAGTGTTGGCAGCCAATTAGAGCCAAGCTCGTGCTTGTGTAGTTAGGTCCCGCCCAGATATATAAATATTTTTTTCCTTTAATATCTCAAAAACTACTGAACGGATTTACACCATTTAAAAAAAAAGGTCTCTTTCTGAATCAAGGGCTACCTTTTTGCCAAATTTGGTGTAATTCCGTTCAGCAGTTCGAGCTGTAGCTGTGTCTAAAGTTTCCTATGGGAAATTGATTTTCCGACCTCTTTTTTTAAAATTTCTCAGGAACTACTAAACGGATTTACACCATTTAAAAAAAAGGTCTCTTTCTGAACCAGGGGCTACCTTTTTGCCAAATTTGGTGTAATTCCGTTCCGCAGTTCGGGCTGTAGCCGTATCTAAATTTTCCTATGGAAAATAACATGGGGGAAACACGTTTTGGGACCCCCCTTTTTTCTTGACCCCCGCTTGGCGAATCACCCCGAAACTTTCAAAACTGGAGCTGACCGGAGCACCCCAGTAGTTTTGAAAATTTTGCGATGATTCGTCAAACGACGCTCAAGTTATTGGGAGAACAAAAAATGCTTTTCCTATGGAAAATAGGTCCTAACGACCGCCAGTAGGTAATATATATATATACATACACATATATATTCACTGAAAAAACCATAGGTTTCAGGGACGTTATAGTTAGAAATTAGCATTTAAAAAACCTTAGAAATTCACTGAAAAAACCACAGGTTTCATGGACGTTCTAGTTATTTGGACATTTCACTCGTACAAAACCAGAGAAATTCGGCCGTTATAGTTAGTTGAGCTAAGTATAACTCACGCCCCCACAATGCACTGCTGATGACGTCACATATTACATCATTCATGACATGGTCAGTGACATCACTGATGACATCTCAAATAACATCACTGATGACATCATCCAGTGACTCTGTGTTTCTGTAAAGTTTAAATATGTTTTATATATATATATATATGCCAAGGTGTATTGAAGAATGAGTGGGTGTATAAGTGTCTGAATGGATGATTTAGCAGGTGCTTGACTGACTATAAGTGAGTGATTAAACGTGTCTTACTGAATGCATGGGTTAGTGACCTGTGTGAATGTCTGTATCAGTCTGTTAGTTGGTGTGTAAGCGGCTGCATGGGTTGGTGAGTAGCTACATGAGTGTCTATATGGGTTGATTGGTTGTCTGAGTATCTGTATGGGTGCCTGAGTGTCTGTGTGGGTGGGGTGGGGTGTATGTGACTCTGTGCATAGATGTGTGAGTGGGTGATTGACGGTGTATGGGTTCAAGAGTGCATCTGTGAAGGGCTGTATGGGTGGGTGAGTGTGTGTATGGGTGTGTGGGTGAGTGAATGGATGTCTCGGTGGTACATGTGTTAGTAACTACATATGTGAAAGGCAGTATATGTGAGTGTTGGAGTATATAAATGACTATATGTGAGAGTGAGTGATTGTGAGTGGCTGTATGGATGAGTGTGTGGTTGTATCAGTGATTGTATAAGAGACTAAGTTTGTGTTAGTATCTGTATGAATAAGTGAGGTGGTGTGTGTATAACTGTATAGGTGAGTAAATGGGAGTGTGATTGATTCTTTGCATGACTGACTAGGTGTGTGAGTAACTCTATGGATGAGTGGCGGTGTGTGAGTGTCTGTATAGGTGTATGAGTGCATATATTAGTACTGTATTGATGAGTGACTACATGTATGAGTGACTGTATGGGTGAATGAGTGGATGTATGTGCAGACCTAGGAATCAGTGAGTGGGTATGTAGTAACTGGTATTCATGTGTCTATGGTTTCGAAAATGGTAGTCTGTATTTTAGAGTGGGTGTATCAAAGGTTATATATAAGGGTGTGAGGAGGTGCATCAGATTATCATCAGTGATGTCACTGACCATGTCATGAATGATGTAATATGTGACGTCATCAGCAGTGCATTGCGGGGGCGCGAGTTATAGTTAGCTCAACTAACTATAACGGACGAATTTCTCTGGTTTTGTACGAGTGAAATGTCGACCTAACTATAACGTCCATGAAACCTGTGGTTTTTTTCAGTGAATTTCTAAGGTTTTTTTAAATGCTAATTTCTAACTATAACGTCCCTGAAACCTATGGTTTTTTTCAGTGAATTTCTAAGGTTTTTTAAATGCTAATTTCTAACTATAACGTCCCTGAAACCTATGGTTTTTTTCAGTGAATTTCTAAGGTTTTTTAAATGGTAAATTCTAACTATGCCTACAGAGGTAGGACATGTGCAGAAAGAGGAAGAAAAGCGCAGAACGAAGCAAGAGAAATACAGAAAGAGGCAACAGAAGTCCAGAAAGAGGAAGAAAGGCGCAGAAAGAACCAAAAGAGGTGCAGAAAGAGGCCTTGTTGCAAAGTCATCCTGTGCCCCCAACTTTTTGCTGACTGGTACTGGTGGTAACTGACTCTGACTAACCAGTGCTATGCTGAAAGACACTTAGAATACAGTGAAAACACCTACATACACTAGGGTACACTATGGGTTTTGGGTACCCCTGTGATTGGCATGACCTCCCCTGTAAGGCCCTAGTACATAATAGGGCAGGGGGATTAAAATTACCTCTAAGTCAAAGGTGCAGAAAGAGGCAAGAGAAGTGCAGAAAGAAGCAACAGAGGTGCCCAAACAGGCAAGAGAGGTGCAGAAAGAAGCAAGTGAAGTGCAGAAAGAGGCAAGAGGAGTGCACAAAGAGGCAACAGAGGTGCAGAAAGAAGCAGGAGGGGTGCAGAAAGAAGGAAGAGAAGTGCAGAAAGTGGGAAGAGAATTGCTGAAAGAAGCAACAGAGGTGTAGAAAGAAGCAAGAGAAGTGCAGAAAGAGGCAAGTGAGGTGCAGAAAGAAGCAAAAGCAGTGCAGAAAGAACCAACAGAGGTGCAAAAAGAGGGAAGAGGGGTGCAGAAAAAGGTAGGAGAGGTGCACAAAGAGGCAAGAGAGGTATAGAAAGAGGCAGGAGAGGTGCAGAAAGAAGGAAGAGAAGTGAAGAAAGAAGCAACAGAGGTGCTGAAAGAGGCAAGAGAGGTGCAGAAAGAGGCAAGAGAGGAGCAGAAAGAGGTAAGAGAGGTGTAGAAAGAAGCAAGAGAAGTGCAGAAAGAGGCAAGAGGGGTGCAGAAAGAAGCAAGTGAGGTGCAGAAAGAGGCAACAGAGGTGCAGAAAGAAGGAAGAGAAGTGCAGAAAGTGGCAAGAGAATTGCTGAAAGAAGCAACAGAGGTGTAGAAAGAAGCAAGAGAAGTGCAGAAAGAGGCAAGTGAGGTGCAGAAAGAAGCAAGAGTAGTGCAGAAAGAACCAACAGAGGTGCAAACAGAGGCAAGAGGGGTGCAGAAAGGGGTAGGAGAGGTGCACAAAGAGGCAAGAGAGGTACAGAAAGAGGCAGGAGGGGTGCAGAAAGAAGGAAGAGAAGTGCAGAAAGAGGCAAGAGAATTGCTGAAAGAAGCAACAGAGGTGCAAAAAGAGGCAAAAGGGGTGCAGAAAAAAGTAGGAGAGGCGCACAAAGCAGCAAGAGAGGTACAGAAGGCTCGAGAAGTGCAGAAAGAGGCAAGAGAAGTGCAGAAAGAGGCAAGACAGGTGCAGAAGGAAGAGAGTGAGGTGCAGAAAGAGGCAAGTGAGGTGCTGAAGGAGGCAAGAGATGTACAGAAAGAGGCAAGGGAACTGCAGAAACAGGCAAGAGAAATGCACAAAGAGGCAAGAGAAGTGCAGAAAGAGGCAAGAGAGGCACAGAAAGAAGAGAGGTTTGTGCACCATTAGTACCAGTTTAACACCCACATTTTGCAATAAGTAACACGTGACCATTCCAGCTTTGCAAAGGGCCTTCCACCACGCTGTAACACATGACGCTACATTTTTGGGAACATTTGAGCCGTTTGATTTAGAAACCAGGCTTTTTTTGTTCAAATCTGCAGATTAGGCAGCAGATGATGGAATATTTGGCAAATGCGGAAAATGTTTAATTATGTGAAAATTGGTGCAGCTTAACAGCCACATATTTCCAGTGGCCCTGCTCATACCTCCGACTAAGTCCAGAAGTGCTCCTCAATGGTTCCTTCTTTTATTGTGTCTCATTGAGTTTATAGTTTAGCTTCTATGGAAACGAGGTTGACTAAACCTGAGGTTACCACTCCACAACACAGACTACAATACCACATAATTACTCTCCAAAACACATATTCCCACTCCACATAATTCCTATACACTAAATACCACATACTTTCTATTAACATAATTTCACTGCACAACATACCACATAATTCCACTACACACAACGTACATCCACTCTACACCCAAAAACATTAGTAAAAAACTTTTACACTTACGCCAATAGTTCTAACGCTCGCAAATGCGAAACCTATTACATTGCAAATGCTTCTTTAACTAGTAGTCGCGTTTGCAGAGTGGTGGAGAAAGGGTGCATGGCCTCCGACCAGCGCTCAGGAATTTCACTGCGTAGGACTTACAGGAGGTACCAGGAGGGCTTCTTAGCTCCCAAAGTCCCTCAGGAGTAAAGTGGACTTCATCCCCCCCATCCCGTAGTCTGCCAGGAGGCGCGTTTGCAGAGTGGTGGAGAAAGAGGGCGTGGCCTCCAAAGACGTCTTAGCAATCCCACTGTGTGGGACTTACTGGAGGTTACAAGAGGGTTAGTTGGCCCCCAAGGACATCCTTGGGGGCCAACTACCCCTCCTATTACCTCCAGTAAGTCCCACACAGCAGGATTGCTAAGTTCTCGTAGCAGGCCAAGCCCCCTTTTGCCACCACTCTGCAAACGCGCTCCCTGGCGCGCTCTTTGATGGGGATTGAAGTCCCCTTCGCTGCTGGGGGTCCTTTGGGGCCAACTAGCCTGCCTCTTACCTCCAGTAAGCCCCACACAGTGGGATTGCTGAGAGGTGGACACAGGCCAGACCCCCTTTCTCCACCACTCTGCAAACACGCCTCCTGGCACGCTCTTGGTTGGGGGATGAAGTCCCCTTTCCTCCTGAGGGTCCCTGGGGGCCAACTATCCCTCCTGTTACCTCCAGTAAGCTCCATACAGCTGGATTGCTGAGAGTGCTCAAAGGCCACGCCCCCTTTTTACACCACTCTGCAAACGCGGCTCCTGGCGCACTGCTGCTCGGGGGATAAAGTCCACTTGTGTTCTGAGGTACTCAGGACACAAGAGGACCTCATCGCCCCACCAGCAGTGCACCAAGAGGCGTGTTTGCAGAGTGGTGTAAAAAGGGGCATGGCCTCGGACCACCTCTCAGCAATCCCACTGTGTGGGGCATACTGGAGGTGCCTGGTGGGCTAGTTGGCCCCCAGGAATGAAGGGGACTTAATCCCCCAACCCAAAATGTGCCAGGAGGCGCATTTGCACAATGGTGTAGGGAGGGGGCGGGCCCTCCTGCAACGCTGGCTTTTCTATTACTTTTCTTTTTGCAAGGGGGGCTGTGTGGCCCCCCTTCCCTTAATTATTTTTGGGCCCTGGGGACCCCATCCCCCAGGGCCTCGGCATATCTTTTTTTTTTTTTTAATCGGGAAAGAGGCCGCGTGGCCCCCCTTCCCAGGGCCACTTCTGGCCCCGGGGACCCCATCCCTGGGGCCTGGCCAGCCTGGAGCTTTTTGGGGGGAGGGGACTGCGTGGCCCCCCTCCTGAGGCCAATTATGGTCCCGGGGACCCCATCCCCCGGGGCCCCGCCTTATTTAAAAATAATTTAAAAAAACGGAAAGGGGCCGCGTGGCCCCCCTTTCCTAGTCCACTATTGGCCCCGGGGACCCCATCCCCCAGGGCCTGGCCTCTTTTTTTTTATTTACGGGAGGGGGGCCGCATGGTCCCCCTCCCCTGGGCCACTTCTGGTCCCGGGGACCCCATCCCCCGGACCGGCCCTCAACTTGGGGACCGTGGGGGGAGCCCCAATGCCCCCACGGTCCCTGCCGGCTCCCCGCCTCCTGCGGGAGCCGGCATTGCTTTTGGGCAAGGGGAGCTGCTAACATGCAGCTCCCCTTGCCCAAAAGCAATTCTGCTTTGCTTCTCGCTTCAACGAAGCAAAGCAGTGTTTGCTGTGACAGGGCGGGAGCTGTGCTCCCACCCTGCCATAGCAAACGGCAATGACCCGGGGGTGAGCACCCCGGGACATTGCAGGAGCCGGCCCTGGGGGGTGGTGGTCCCCAGGGCCATCAAGGGCTCCAGGAGGGGGGCTGCGCGGCCCCCCTCCCAACATGCAAATAGCCCCGGGAGGGTGGTGGTCCCAGGGGCCCGCAACGGACCCCCGTATTTAAAAAAAAAGTGCCCCGGGGAGGTGGTGGTCCCCGTGGCTTGAGGGGGCCCACGAGGCCCCCGCTTTTAATTACCAATGCCCCGGGGAGGTGGCGGTCCCCGGGGCAGTGTGTGGGGCTCGAGCCCCCCCCACACTAATTATTTGAGAAAGCCCCGGGGAGGTGGCGGTCCCCGGGGCTTGGGGGGGCCCGCGAGGCCCACCACCCTATTAGAATAAAGCCCCAGGGAGGTGGCGGTCCCCGGGGCTTGGGGGGGCCTGCGAGGCCCCCCGCCCTTATTTTAATAAAGCCCCGGGGAGGTGGCGGTCCCCGTGGCTTGAGGGGGCCCGCGAGGCCCCCCGCTTTTAATTACCAATGCCCCGGGGAGGTGGCGGTCCCCGGGGCAGCGTGGGGGGGAGGAGCCCCCCCACGCATTTTTAATAAAAAACCACGAAGAGGTAGCAGGCCCGGGGCTGCGGGGGGGGGCCGCGTGCCCCGGCATATAATCATCTAAGCCCCGGGGAGGTGGCAGTCCCCGGGGCTGCGGGGGCCCTGTGGGCCCCCGCTAATTTGCACATTGCCCCCGGTACCTGGCCCACCCAGGGGCTTATAGATAAAGCACGGGAGCCTAAGCTTCGTTTTTTTTTTGTTTTTTTGGCCGGATTCGCGCACCCAGCGCGAATTCGGCCGATTGTTTCTTTTTTTAATGCTTTATTTGGCCCTGGGGGTCCTTGTGGGACCCTCTGAGCAGGCCTAGGGGGTCAGGGTGTTTCTACCCTGCCCCCTTTCATTGTTTTTTATCTTTGCTTTACTGTTTTCTTGTGACTCGGTTACCGAGTCACAAGATGGCTGCCAACACTTCCTGGTTTGGAGTGTTGGCAGCCAATCAGAATGAAGCTCGTGCTCGGGAGGGTTCGCGAACCCTCCTCAGTGCTCAGATATCGATATTTTTATTTTTTGAATCTCTCAGGGACTACTGAACGGATTTACACCATTTAAAAAAAAAGGTCGCTTTCTGAACCAAGAGCTACCTTTTTGCCAAATTTGGTGTAATTCTGTTCAGCAGTTCGAGCTGTAGCCTGTTCCAAAATTCCTATGGAAATTAACATGGGGGAAACGCGTTTTGGGACCTCCTTTTTTCTCGGCCCCTGCTTGACGAATCACCCGAAAACTTTCAGGACAGGAGCTGACCTGAGTGAACCATTAGTTTTGAAAAATTCGCGAAGATTCGTCAAACGGCGCCAAAGATATTGACAAAAGAAAAACGCTTTTTGAATAGAAACAAGGTCCTAACTATAATTACCTACTGGCGACCGCCAGTAGGAGATAGAGATATATATATGTGAACAAGACCGAGTTGTTTCGGTCGAAACGCGTCATGCTGGGGCACTGGCCAGGACTGACTGGTTGCTGTTGTCATTTTCAATAAAGCACAGCATTTTTTTCAATTTCGTCCCTTGTGTGGTCCGTACCTGTGTTTGTACGCCGTGGAGGTCTGGTGACAACCGGGATTTGCATATATATATATATATATATATATATATATATATATCCAAATATCACGCAGCACTCTCCAAAGGGTTTTTCTTTTTCTTTATTGATCAAGCCATCTTACTCCACCTACGCATTTCAACCATACTGGTCTTGATCACGGTACATAGCGATAGTCCATCTTCGCTTTTACCTTTTTATACCAAACTTCCAAATTGCCCATTATGAGGCATTGTGGGATAGGTAGTCTCTATTTACAATCAAGCATATTTTCAACATCATTATTCACTTTTTCGAGTGGTTTTCACCTTAAATCAGCATTTTGTTATTACATTTACACTTGTATCAGAGCTGGGTGTGAGTGTATAACTTTTGACATAATAAAGGTCTCACAGTAATTTTGAATCACATGCCATTAACTTTTTGCAACACTTGTGGGTAATTACCAACACTCGCATTTATAACTCTTTTTGACATGTTAACACCTGGGAAATAATAACATTGGAAAAGTACATAGAATGCGGGAGGGTTCCAAGAGGTCTGAGAATTTTCACATTGCCCAACCATCCGGACACTAATGCAGAAATGTTGGAAGAATGGGGAAATAATAATATGCAGCGTTCGCGTAATATGATGTTGATAATTGTGAAATATGCCAAAAGAGACATCGAAGAACTACACAAGAACATAGCAGATATGGAAGTTCGAGTCCTAGCATCAAAACAAGAGGAGGAAGCCAAAAAATTGAGAAAAGATATGGAACGTAATTTGGATAAACATGAGAATGAAGTAGAGGAGCGAAAAGAACGCAAGTTCAGAAGAGATGAGCACGATTATGAGAGTGGCGCAATATTAACTTTTGCCAAGCGATTTGATGCTTTGAAACAACAAATGAGCACTAATAAACGACTACCACAAGAATCCCCAAACACCACACAGAGTGAATCAGACACTGATTTTAGTGAAGACGAAGGACAAGTAACATCTACCTACCGCGCCTCTTTTTTAGACGAAATGAAACTGCTTTATTTAGACCAAAAAACGCCAAGAGGCAGGGGGAAGAGGACGTGGAATGGGCCGTGGAAGAGGAAGGGGAAGAGGCCAGACGACAAGAAGGGGAAGCGATGAAAGACAAGAAGCAGCTCCGGAAAAAACAAAGGGCTACCACTTACGCAATCGAATAACGAAAAAGTAGATGAAAAAACAAACGAGAATGGAGAAACGAAATCTAACCTTATCATAAATCTATCCAAAATTGAATTATCAAAAGATGAACAAAGTCTTTTAAATAAAGGTATTACCTTCTGTCCAGAGAAACATTATGATCACGTTGAGACAAGGATAGACATTTACAAATGTATCCGCAAATTGAAACTAGCAAAATTCTTTAATAGACAGAACATGAGTAACACCATAGAACCTGAAAGTGGAGCAGCTATCAATAAAGAACCAAACAAAGAATTTAGAGTCTCAGAGGTGAAAGACTTGAGAATAGCATATGATCTAGCAAATGAGATTGAGGTTGGAAATCTATCTGATTCACAAATTCTGGCAGAAATGGGCATCAGGACAGACAAACACATCAATACTAAATTCAAGAACAAATCAAAATTCTGTCCTACTTTACATCCTGGCAATCGGATAGATACATTTCATGACCTGGTAGTCAGAATTGGAAGTGATGAAAAATGTCAAACATGGACAGGACAAAGAAAATCTGACCATACGAGAACGGGAAGCATTAAAATCACTTACCAACAATGATCTCATAGAGATAAGGCCGGCGGACAAAGGGGGTAACATAGTGATCCAGGATAAGGCGGAATATATCCTGGAAGCTATGCGACAACTCGACAACAGGACAAACTATACGAAACTTAAGAAAAACCCCATTAATGATCTAATAGTGGAACTTAACAAGAAACTAGAGTTCTGGCATGAAAAAGGACTACTGAGTGATGAAGAGGTTACATTCTTGAAAAATGACAATCCAATTACACCTACCATTTACTTCTTGCCGAAGGTTCATAAGACACTCACCAGACCACCTAGACGACCCATAATATCCAGCTGTGGGTCATTGTACGAAAATGTTGCCTCCTATGTAGATCACTTTCTAGCACCAATAGTGCCTACCCTTAACTCGTACATCAAAAACACTGGGGACTTTTTGAGAATTTTAATGGAAACTGGATGGCAAAAGGAATATCTACTTGTAACTATAGATGTAATATCTTTATATACATCAATAAGCCACAAGATAGGAGTACAGGCTGTCATGTACTTTCTAAAACAGAAGCCTTTAGAAGAGTTGCAGCATACCCAAATGCTCGTAGAAATGATTGAGCTATGTCTCAGGAACAATGTCTTTTTATTCAACAAAACATTCTACTCCCAGAGCTGCGGGAACGCCATGGGAGTTTCCTTCTCTCCAAGCTATGCCAACCTCATGATGGGTTGGTGGGAAAAAACCATAGCTTGGAGAGAAGAAAATGAACAGCACACGGCCAAAGTGGTACTTTGGCTGAGCTTCATGGATGACTTGTTCTTGCTATGGAATGGGACAGAAACAGAGTTCATGGAATACTTTGCAATCCTGAATAACAACGAGGTAGGCCTAAAATTCACACATACCATCAGTCCAACTGAAATAGTATTCCTGGACACCAAAGTGTATGTAAAAGCAAACAAAATAGAAACCACAGTGTTTCGTAAAAGCACAGCCACTAATAGTGTACTCCATGGTCTGAGCTTCCATCCAGATTCATTGAAGAGAAACATACCCTACGGAGAATTCATACGGATGAAAAGAAATTGCTCCGAGATTACAGAAATGGAATCCAAATTTAAAGAGACCAAACACAGATTCCTACAAAGAGGGTATAAATACAGTGACATTCATCGTGGAGAAGAAAAAGCGAGATGTCTAACACGAGCTCAAACCTTTGGTGTACAAAAAAGAAAAAAGAAAAGAAGAACAAAAAGATGATGAAATCAGAATGATTATGACCTACAGTAAGGAAAGTTTCAAAATCCGGAACATACTGAATAAATACTGGAATGTATTAATCAAAGATCCGGACAGTGGAAAAATAAATTGGGAGCAAGACCACAAATAACATTCAGAAAAGCACCATCACTTTCTGACAAATTGGTAGTCACTTCGTGATGAGGAAATCAAGGACTTGGCTACAAAGTTTACAGAAGGGATTCAGCAAATGTAGTAGCTGCAAAGCTATTTAGTATCAACAAAACCATTTCTTGCGAATCCACCTATGTAGTATATCTGATTGAGTGCCTGTGTGGGAAACGCTACATAGGCAGCACAATATGCCCTCTAAAAAAACAAATGTTAGAACACATCAGGGCAACTCAAAATAAAGATACTACGTATGCAGTGGCAAAGTATATGATGTCGCACGAAGGAAAAACATGGCAGAACATGACATATTCAGGACTTGCAACAGTTCCGATCCATGAAAGGGGAGGGAATAGAACTCTTAATTTAAGACGCTTGGAGTCACGACTCATCATAAGGTTCAAAACAAATATCCCCACAGGATTGAATGGGGACGAAGAGATGTATATACATCTGTAATGACACTTAGAGAAATGTTTAACCTTCACTCCTCAAGAAATATTTTATGCAAATAGATACTATATGTATAGATCTACTTCCAAATTGAGTGTAATATGAATTGAGTGAATGCATTGATTTAATATGTGGGTTCTGTATGGAACTGATGCAGAGTAAAAGAGTTGGGTATGGACGACATACTGTCCTATGAAGGTAACATGCTTTTAGAGAGATTGAAGGGGGCACTGAGCCCGAAAAGCAAACTTGAAGACCGAATTCAGAACGCATAGACACTGAGTTTAAACATAGATTTCAATAATTGACTGAAGGGGGCCCTGAGCCCGTAAAAGCAAATTTGAGATCAAAACACAGAACACGTAGACACTGAGTCTAAATATAGGTGTTAACATGGCAAAAAGAGTTATAAATGCGAACATGTGTAATTACCCACAAGTGTTGCAAAAATGTAATGGCATGTGATTCAAAATTACTGTGAGACCTTTGGTATGTCAAAAGTTATACACTCACACCCAGCTGTGATACAAGTGTAAATGTAATAACAAAATGCTGGTTTAAGGTGAAAACCACTCGAAAAAGTGAATAATGATGTTGAAAATATGCTTGATTGTAAATAGAGACTACCTATCCCACAATGCCTCATAATGGGCAACGTGGAAGTTTGGTATAAAAAGGTAAAAGCGAAGATGGACTATCACTATGTACCGTGATCAAGACCAGTATGGTCGAAACGCATAGGTGGAGTAAGATGGCTTGATCAATAAAGAAAAACCCGTTGGAGAGTGCTGCGTATTATTTGGAAATTGGTGACAAACATATGTTCAAGGAACAGTCCAGCCTTGCCGCAAGCACCAGCTAATCAGTGCACCCTTCGTAACATGGACTGTGTTGTTGGCTCATATATATATATATATATATATATATATATATATATATATATATATATATTCACTGAAAAAACCATAGGTTTCAGGGGCGTTATAGTTAGTTGGACATTTCACTCGTACAAAACCATAGAAATTCCCCCGTTATAGTTAGTTCAGCTAACTATAACTCGCGAGCCCGCAATGCACTGCTGATGACGTCACATATTACATCACTCATGACATGGTCAGTGACATCACTCATGACATCACTGATGACATCTCAAATGACATCACTGATGACATCATCCTTGTGATAGAGTGGCAGACCTCCTCTCACCCTAATATAACCTTTGATACACACACTCAAAAATACAAACTAACATTTTCAAAACAATGGACATACCAATACCAGTTACAACACACCTATTCAGTAATTCCAAGATCTACACACACATCCACTCATTCACCAACAGTCCCTATACAGTCACTCATACATGTACTCACTCATCATATGTACTCATACACCTATACATCCTGTTACACACCGCCACTCATCCATAGAGTTACTCACACACATAGTCACACATGCAAACAAAGTATCAAACATCCATTTACTTGCATATACAGTTATACACACACTACCACACTTACTTCTACAGAAACTTACACATACTTACTCTCTTAAACAATCACTTATAGAAACACCTACTTATTTGTATAGGAACTCTTCCAATCTCTCACTCTCACATATACTCACTTATATACACCAATACTCACATATACTAGTTTTAAACATATGTAGTTACTCATAAAGACACTATTGAGACAGTCATTCACTCACTAACACACCCATACACATACTCATCCACCTATACAGTCCTGCACACATGCTGTCTTCAACACATACAAACAGTGAGTCACTCATTCATGCATCTATGCACTAAGTAATACCCCCACCGAACCATACAGACACTCAGACACTCATACTGATACTCAAAAACCAACTAATAACCCATATAGACACTCATGTAGCTACTCACCAACCCATGCAGCCACTTATACACAAAGTGAGAGACTGATACAGATATTTTCATATTTAAACATTACTCACTAACCCATGTATTCACTAAGATACACTTAGTCAGTTATACAATCAATTTTACAAAACAAAATCATCCATTTAGACACTTATATAGCCATTTATTCTTCCATCGACCTTGAGATATACATATATTAAACATATTTAATTTTCAGAAAAACACACATTCACTGGATGATGTCATCAGTGATGTCATCAGTGATGTCATTTGAGATGTCACTGACCATGTCATGAGTGATGTAATATGTGACGTCATCAGCAGTGCATTACGGGATGCGCGAGTTATAGTTAGCTGAACTAACTATAACGGGGGAATTTCTATGGTTTTGTACGAGTGAAATGTCCAACTAACTATAACGCCCCTGAAACCTATGGTTTTTTCAGTGAATTTCTAAGGTTTTTTAAATGCTAATTTCTAACTATAACGTGCCTGAAACCTATGGTTTTTTCAGTGAATTTCTAAGGTTTTTTAAATGCTAATTTCTAACTATAACGTGCCTGAAACCTATGGTTTTTTCAGTGAATATATATATATTTATTATACTATGTATACATGTGAAAATGTCTCTGTCCCCTGTTTGCCTCGGTGGCACGGAAAAAATGGGTGGAACTGACGT
>CAWUFW010027889.1:0-24409 GCA_963921515.1 Calotriton arnoldi
AAAAAAAAAAAAAAAATGTATGATTTGTATACTTTTATGATCTTATCAATTAAGATCGAATAAAGTTATTAACAAACCAACCAATCAACCAGTACTCAAAATTAAAGACCGACACAACAACACACACTATGACACAGAGGGCATATTACAAACATTCAAAGACACATATAGTGAGATGTATGCTTCTCGAAATCTGGCTTGCTTTTCCGAAATCCTACAATATCTGGAAGACATTGCAATAGCATGGCTCTCGGATGCGCAGCGGGACTATTTATCGCAAGCTGTCACAGTGGAGGAGGTCACCGCGGTGATTAAAACATTGCCCAATGGTAAAGCCCCTGGCACAGACGGCTTTACCAGCGAATTCTATGAAGAATAAGCTGATCTCCTAGCCCCATGCCTCGTGGAAATGTATGGCGATGCGCATGAAAAGCAGACACTACCGCCTACACTAAGGGAGGCCATGATCATTGCCCTTTTAAAGCCTGGGAAAGACCCGGAGCAGTGCGACTCCTATAGACCCCCCTCTCTGATTAATACGGATGCTAAAATTCTAGCCAAACTACTTGCCAGCAGTCTCCAACCCCTGATGCCTAATGCACAAGTTACTAACTTGTGTAACGATATATCTGTAAGAGACAGTAGTTAGTGACAGATTCCTTACCTTAGAATATCCCCAGGCGTCAGGCTGGATCCGGAAAGTTTTTTGCGTAGCAGTACCCTTGCGCGTCGGTAGGCGGCGTCGTGCGGCTCCGCGTCCGTCGTCGGCGTCGTGATCGCCGGGATGACGTCGCGGGCAGTACTTAGGCGCCGCCCCTGCGCGCTGACGTCAGTTCTGTACACGACTTTCCGCGCCAGGAACGCAGAGCCATGCAAGAAGCTGACATAGGTGTCTGAAAAATACTAGGGCCCTGAAAGGGATGTCCTTAACCCTAGAAATCAGTTCGCAGAACGGGGAGGATGGGTGGGGCGGTAAGGAATCTGTCACTAACTACTGTCTCTTACAGATATATCGTTACACAAGTTAGTAACTTGTGCATCTGAAAGAGACACGTTAGTGACAGATTCCTTACCTTAGAATAGATACCCCAGCAATACCAACCCCGGTGGTGGGTCTGCGAACAAAGATCAGACAAGGAAGTCCTGGAGGACAGAACGGCCAAAGAAGCCGTCCCTCCGGACCTGACTGTCAAGGCAGTAATGCTTTGTAAACGTGTGCAGCGAGGCCCACGTAGCTGCCTGACAAATAACCGGCAGCGGAACACCGCGGCCCAAGGCCGTGGTAGCAGCCGTTGCCCTCGTGGAATGGGCACGCAGCCCAACAGGAGGCTCCTTCTTCGCCAAAGAATAGCAGGTCTTGATGCACAAGGTAACCCAGCGGGAGATGGTCCTCTTGTGCACCGCCCGACCTTTTTGGCGCCCACGTAGCCAACAAAGAGCTGGTCATCCACCCGGAAGTGTTTTGTGCGGTCAATATAGAAGGAGAGCGCACGTTTTGGGTCCAGACGGTGGAGCCTCTCTTCCTCTCTGGAAGGATGCGGAGGCGGAAAGAAGGTGGGCAAAGTGATGGTCTGCCCAATATGGAAAGCAGTAACCACCTTTGGCAAGAAGGACGGACGCGTCCGAAGAACAACCTTGTCTGGATGAACAGACAGAAAGGGAGGTTTGCAAGATAGAGCCTGGAGCTCACTCACCCGCCGAGCGGAGGTGATGGCCACCAGAAAGGCTGTCTTTAGAGTCAGAAGACGAAGAGGACAGTTATGTAGAGGCTCAAAGGGAGCGCACATTAAAAGGTAAGAACCAAGTTCAAGTCCCACTGAGGCATCACAAACGGAACAGGAGGAAAGAGGTGAGTAATGCCTTTTAAGAACCTGTTAACAACAGGGGACTTGAAAAGGGAGGGCTGATCAGGGAGCCTGAGGAAGGCCGAGATAGCACAAAGATAACCCTTGATGGTACCCAGGGCAGAACCCTGTTGGGCCAGAGAGAGAGAAGGAACAGAAGGACCTCAGACAGAGGGGCAGAAAGGGGATTCACAGCCTTTGCTGTGCACCATGCCACAAATTTGTTCCACCTGCAGGCGTATACCACCTTAGTGGAGGGACGCCTGGCTGCCAGAATTACATCACAAACTTCGGGAGGCAAGTCGAAAGGAATCAACTGCCGCCGCTCAATCTCCAAGCAAGCAGGTGTAGACTGGACAGGTTCGGGTGGAGGACCGTCCCCTGCTGCTGCGACAGAAGATCCTCCCGAAGAGGCAGACGGATCGGGGGATCTACGCTCATATTGAGTAGCTCGGGATACCAAACTCTTCGAGCCCAGTCCGGAGCCACAAGAATGACTTGGGCCCGGTCGTGCCGAATTTTCTTCAACACTCTGGGTAGAAGTGGTATAGGCGGAAAGGCGTACAATAGACCGCAACTCCACTCGTGACGAAAAGCGTCGCCGAGCGAGTGCCGCCTTGGAAATTCCAACGCGCAGAACTGATGACATTGCGCGTTCTCTTCGGTGGCGAATAGATCTAACCAAGGCTCTCCCCACTGTAGAAAGAGTCCTTGCGCCACTTCCGAGTGAAGACGCCATTCGTGATCCATCATGCACCTGCGGCTGAGTTCGTCCGCCCTGGCGTTCAGGGAACCTGCCAGGTGTTGAACCATCAGGAACATGCCCCGATGTTCCAGCCATGTCCAGAGGCGCAGAGCCTCCTGACAAAGGGTCCACGACCCCACCCCGCCCTGTTTGTTGCAGTACCACATGGCGGTGGTGTTGTCGGTGAACACCTGCACCACCTTCCCTTTGACAGAGGGAAGGAATGCCTTGAGTGCAAGTCGGAGCGCCCGGAGCTCCAGAAGGTTGATATGGAGCCGGGACTCCGCCGGAGACCAGAGGCCTCTGATCTCCGCCTCTCCCATGTGACCGCCCCATCCCAGAAGGGACGCGTCCGTCACAACAGTGTGCTCTGGCTGGGGAAGGGAGAGGGATCTGCCCATGACCCATTGCCGGTTCGAGAGCCACCACTGCAACTGTCTTGCAGTCCCCTCCGAAATCTGGACGTGATCGGACAGGTTGCCCTGGTGCTGCGCCCACTGGAACTTCAGGTCCCACTGCAGAGCCCGCATATGCCATCTGGCATGATTGACCAGCAGGATGCAGGAGGCCATGAGGCCCAGCAGCCTCAGGGTCATCCGTACCGAAACCCAGGATAAAGGCTGAAAGATCGGAATCATAGCCTGAATATCCCGGACTCGCCGTTCGGGAGGATAGGCCCGAAACTGCGTCGTGTCCAGAACTGCTCCGATGAAAAGGAGCTGTGGAGAAGGAATCAGATGCGACTTCGGCACATTGATGGAGAACCCCAGCGAGTGCAGGAGTCCGGCCGTAGTCTGGAGGTGGGAGACGACTGCCTGGGACGAGCCCGCCTTCAACAGCCAGTCGTCGAGGTAGGGGAAGACTGAAACCCCTGCCCGGCGCAGATGAGCTGCGACCACCGCCATCACTTTCGTGAACACCCGAGGGGCACTTGTAAGGCCAAGGGGAGCACGGTGAACTGAAAATGCTCGAGGCCTACCGTGAACCGAAGGTAACGCCGGTGGGCCGGCAGGACGGGGATGTGGAAATAGGCGTCCTGCAAGTCCAACGCTACCAACCAGTCTCCGGGGTCGAGGGCAGTCAAGACCTGAGCTAGGGTGAGCATCTTGAACTTCTCCTTCCGGAGGAAGCGATTGACGTTCCGGAGGTCCAAGATAGGACGCATGTCCTCCTTGTCCTTTTTGGGCACCAGAAAGTAGTGGGAGTAGCAACCACGCCCTACTTCTGGGGTCGGAACATGCTCGATGGCCCTCTTGGCCAAGAGGGCCGTGACTTCCTTCTGTAGAAGCACCAAGTGATCCCCTGACATGCGGTGGAATTGAGGTGGCATGGCTGGGGGGGTCTCGAAGGGGAGGGAGTAGCCCCTTCGGACAATGTCCAAGACCCACTTGTCCGAGGTGATGGGACGCCAGTGGTGAAGGTGATGGCGGACCCTGCCCCCGACTGGCGTGCTGTGCACCTGAAAGGAGGGACTAGGAGGGCTTGGAGGCCGCGGACGGGTTGGAGGTGGTGGCCTGACCCGCACGCTGGTTGCCCGAACCGCCACGGCGGTATCCACGTCCTCGGCCACGCGAAGGCGCTTGCTGCGCGGGCCGTTGGCCGGGCTGTGGACGTGACTGGGCGCCCCTTCCGTGGCCACGAAAGGGGCGAAAAGCAGACGTTTGCGGAGGGCGCACAACAGCAAGGCCCAGGGACTTAGCAGTAGCCCATGAGTCCTTGAAACGCTCCAGCGCATGGTCTGCCTTCGAACCAAAAGACCGACTCCATCAAAGGGAATGTCCATGAGAGTATTCTGGACATCCCCTGAAAAACCAGTGGTTCTCAGCCAGGCGTGGCGACGCAGCGCCACCGTCGTTGCAAGCGATCTGCCCAGCGAGTCGGCGGTATCAAGGCCACAGCGGATGGTATATTTAGCCGCATCACGCCCTTCCGCAATAGCGCGGGTAAGCAGTGTCTGGACCTCCTCAGAACACTGCGGCAAAACATCAGCCACCGAATCCCACAGGGAGTGGGTGTATCAGCCCAAGAGGCAAGCGGTATTAACAGACCGCAAGCCAGCACTGGAGGAAGAGAAAGCCTTCTTCCCAAAGTGATCCAGGCGCTTGGATTCCCTATCCGGAGGGGCGGTAGGGAAGGCTGTTTGGGAGGCAGAGGCTTGGACAACCAAGCTCTCAGGGGTGGGGTGTTGGGAGAGAAACAGGGGGTCGCCCGGAGCCGGGCGATGGCGTCGGGCCACGTTCCTATCCACAGGAGCCCCTGTGGTGGGTTTGGACCAGGCACCCAAAAGAACGTCAGTGAGTGCATCGTTGAACGGCAGCACAGGCTCCGAAGAGGAGGCCGCCGGCTGAAGCACTTCAGTCAGGAGGTTAGTCCTGACGGCCACTGTAGGCAACTGGAGATTTAAGGCTCCAGCAGCTCTACGCAACACCGTTGCAAAATTAGCCCCCTCCTCCGTTGCCACGGGAGGAGACAGCATGCCAGAGTCGGGGAGGTATCCAGCCCACTGGCATCCCCAAGTTCCTCAACCCAGTCCGGGTCAAACTCGCACTGTTGTGTGAGAGGGTCGTCAGACCCTCCCAGCTCTCCTGGTCCTCCTCAGGTTGAAAATATGGAGGAGGAGGGACATAAGGGACCCAAGGTCTCATCGGCGCCGGAACCGACGTCGGGCGACGCCGGTCCGGCTCCATGTCCGGACCCGGGGAGAACCGGGGAATGACGCCGCCCGGAGCCCCGGACGGCGTCGGAAACGGCACCGGGGACATCGGCGTCGGCGGAGGCGTGGTTAGGTCAACCGGCGTCGATGGGGGTTGCGGCACCACCGGAACCGGGGTCGAGGCCGGGGCCGGAGCCGAGGCCGGGACGAAGGCTGGTGGGACAGGCGACGCCGGGACCGGAGTCAACGGCGACGCCGGAGCAACCCCATCAGGGCCCGCGGGGCCCGAAGGCGCACCGGAGGGACCTTGAGGCCCGAAGAGGCGGGCCATGGCCGACAGGAATTTCTGTATTTCGGCCGGAGTCGCCCCGAACCCGGGTAGGACGGGTAATGCGGGGGCAACTCGACAGGCACGTCCGGGGCCGCGGGGGCGGTGCCGACAGGGACCTCAGCCGAGTCGCGCGACCGGCGAGGCGAAGTCTTAGAGCGATGACGCCGCTTAGACTTCTTGTGCTTCGACTTACCGGAGGAGCGCGAAGACTTGGATTCCGACGAACGGCGGGGACTCCGCGTCCGGCCCTCGACCTCTCCCGGGACCGGGGCTTGGTGCGGCGCGGAGCCGACTGCCGGACTTCAAGGAGCTTTCGAGACCGCTCTCGCAAAGCCTTCGGATGAAGTTTCCGGCAGTCAGGGCACGACTTCGTGTCGTGGTCTCGGCCGAGACAGAAGAGACACTCGAGGTGGGGGTCCGTGATGGACATCATACGACCACATTCCTCGCAGGGCTTAAAGCCGGGCATCCCTACGACACCTTAGGAGTCGTGAAGACTCGTTGAAGAAAACAGTGAAAAATTTCACAAAAAAGATAGTCAAAAAGTGACTAGGGCACTGCTCTTCCCGGATCTGCGCTTACTGGCGCGGAAAAAGAAGAACAGAACTGACGTCAGCGCGCAGGGGCGGCGCCTAAGTACTGCCCGCGACGTCATCCCGGCGATCACGACGCCGACGACGGACGCGGAGCCGCACGACGCCGCCTACCGACGCGCAAGGGTACTGCTACGCAAAAAACTTTCCGGATCCAGCCTGACGCCTGGGGATATTCTAAGGTAAGGAATCTGTCACTAACGTGTCTCTTTCAGATATTATACTACCAGATCAGGCGGGCTTTATGCCACATCGCTCTACAGCCCATAACATTCGTACCCTAGTTGCGTTATCACATCAATTAAACCCCGACCTACAGGCAGCCGCGGTTCTGCTCGACGCAGCGAAAGCGTTCGACTCAGTCGAATGGCCCTATCTCTTCACTGTTCTACATAAAATGGGGCTACCTCCTATTTTCATACAATGGATTCAATTATACACAGCGCCACTGGCGCGAATAAGGGTAAATCAATACGTTTCTGAAACAAAACAAATTGCATGCGGCACCCGGCAGGGCTGCCCGCTATCACCTCTCCTTTTTGCCATCGCATTAGAACCGCTGGCATGTAAAATACGACAATGTCATAAGACCACAGCACTACAATTCCCTCAACGCCCGTTGAGCATTTCGCTATATGCGGATGATATGGTGCTATATATCCGGGACCCGGAAGTGAACCTATCCCCAGGGAATATCTCAGGGAATATATTAAATTTGGTGGTCAATCGGGGCTACAAATAAACTGGAGTAAATCAACAATTATCCCTCTTACAGATGCCACGGGTCCCTGTCAAACGTAATTTCCACTGGAATGGCAGACGGACCCGGTCAAATATTTGGGTATTTGGTTCCACCGGGACCCCGAGGTGGTAATACGGGAAAACTACGGACCAGCCATCAGTAAATTAGAAGAGAAGGTGGAGGTATGGATCAAACTGCCGCTCTCTATAGCAGACTGAATGGCCATCGTCAAGATGGTTATCTTGCCAAAGTTCCTTTACCTCTTTAATAACATTCCTATTACACTGTCAACAGCCCTGTTCAGTAGATTGGCTTCTGCTACTGCCCGCCTTATAAGGGCAGGTAAGCAAGCACGCATTGATTTATATACGCTGACACTGACCTACTCGGCGGGCGGTTTTAAAGTCCCGGATCTGTTGCTCTACTCCCTGTGCGCCCAAGCGCACTATGCTCACTACTGGTACCACCCGATCCGCTACCTGCCGCACATGGCGGTGGAGGACGGAGATGCAAACCCCATACCACTGCGCAACATACTGCCACACACGTGCCCATGTGGGCAGCCGGGAGATAAACACGATCCGTACCACCAATTTGGCTTGGCGGAGGATGGGCAAACTGGCAGATCGACTGCCGCTCTATGCGCCAGCTTTACCATTACCACACCACCCCGAATTGTCAGTCACGCAGGACAAGGTTGGAATGGAACACCTTAAACGAATAGGCATTAATACAATGAGCGATCTTTTTAATAATGGCACCTTCATTGATACGGATGAATTGACTTACATCAGTAATCCAACACTGCTTTTTAAATGTACATACCATAGGCTGTGCGGTGCCATTAAAACACTATATCCTACATTTCCACATGAACCACCCACCTTACAGGCCCTGCAAATGATTATCCAGAACCCGCACCCTGTACACTTAGTCACGAAAATCTATGGGCTGCTGCAGGAGGACATTGGAGGCAAGGCGTCTAAAGCACTGGCCAGATGGGATGCACTAATGGACACTCCCCTTACAGAGGAAGAATGGCGCACTAGCGGTTCCTTAGTTGACATGCTCACGCCAAATTGCAACTTACGAATCATCCACTATAAATATTTGCATCAAATTTACTATACGCCATTCAAGTTACACAAATTTGGGCTACGACCAGATGCGCGATGTCAGAAATGTGGCGGTGAAAACGCCGACTTCCTCCACTTGGCGTGGCAATGTGCCTCTATTAGGCTGTACTGAGAAAATGTGGTGAAACTGCTTAGTGTAATATTGGAGACGCCCTTAGAGTGTTCAATCCGAATATGTCTCCTTGGACTAGTGCCCACTCTACGTTCCCTCAAACGTAAATTCTGTGTAATAGCTTTATTGCTTGCAAAACGTAGGATCTCAATGCACTGGGGGGGTAAGCGCTATCCTGATGTTAAGCAGTGGCTGCATGATATGACATATTGTAGAAACACTTTACAGACCTATGAGGAGGAACTTCCCTCTGGATCTAGACCCCGGGACTTTTGGATATTACTGACAGAGTATCTTCAAACCCACCAAAGCATATCTGTATCAGCTATGGAGTAGCACCGTTAAGCAATGTTTATATGCACTGTGCAATGATGAACTGTACTGTCATGCTGGCCATGTATTCATCTTTTATGCCCGTGTTAAGTTTGTATCTTTTGTATTATTTGTAATACGCAATAAACTCTAATAAAACATTTTTTTTAAAAAGGCTTGGACCACCAAGCTCTCAGGGGTGAGGTGTTGGGAGAGGAAAGTGGGGTCGCCTGGAGCCAGGCGGTGGCGTTGGGCAATCATCCTATCCACAGGAGCCCCTGTGTTGGGCCTGGACCAGGTGCCCAAAAGGATGTCAGTTAGGGCTTCATTGAACGGCAGCAGGGCTCCGAAGAGCTCGCTACTGGTTGAAGCACCTCAGTCAGGAGGTTAGTCCTGACTGCCACCGTAGGTAGCTCGAGGTTGAGAGCCTCGGCCGCCCTACGCAACACCACTGCGTAAGAAGCTCCCTCGTCCGTAGCCACGGTAGGAGGAGACAACATGCCAAGGTCTGGGGAGGTATCCAGACCACTGGCTTCCCCAATCTCCTCTCTCCAGTCCGGTTCATCCAACTGGTAAGTTAAAGAGTCTCCAGACCCCTCCAAGTCCTCCTCACCCTCCTCTGGTTGCCAATCTGGCCTGAGAGGAACACCAGGGTAGAACAGGCGTACAAAAGTACCCATAGGCGCCAGATCCGGCATCGGTCGACGTCGGTCCGGCTCCGTGTCCAAGTCAGGGTGGAGGCCGGGGTCGACGCCGGTTGGGGACACAACCGGCGTCGGCTGCGGATGTGGTGCCGGTGGAATTGGTGCAGGGGGAGGTGTTATCAGGTCGACCGGCGCCAATCCGGATCCAGGCCTGGATCCAAGGGGACCCTGCGGTGCTGAGGCCGAAGCCGCTGGCGTCAAAGGCCCAGGGCCCCCAGCCAAGTCCGCGGGGTCCGAAGGCACGCCAGCGGAGTCGGGCTGCCCAAAGATGGCACGCATCGCTTCGTAAAATCTTCGAACTGGGCAGGGGTCGCTCCGGGTCCTGCAAAGGGAGGGAAACTCGGAGCCGACCCTTCGGGCTCCGCACCTGGAGCGGGCACCATCTGCTTCCCTCGTCACGTCGGCCGACAGATGGGGAGAAGTCGAAGAGCGACGATGCCTCTTCGACTTCTTGTGCTTCGACTTACCTGAGGAGTGCGAAGACTTCGAGGTGGTGACTCCGCGACCGGTCCCTGGACCTCCCGCGCGACCGGGACCTTGAACGGAGCGGACTGCCGGGCCTCGAGGAGCTTTTGGGACCGTCCCCGCAAAGACTTCGGATTCATGGTCCGGCAGTCGGAACACGAATTGGGGTCGTGGTCGCTCTCCAGGCACCACAGGCCCACGTGATGCGGATCCATCACCGACATCAGCTTTCGGCAGGACCCGCAAGATGTAGACAAAAGACGCAAAAAGATCAGTCAAAAAGTGACAGGAGGTACCGCTCTCTCCATATCTGCGCAGGCTGGCGCGGAAAAAGAAAGAACAGACGTCAGCGCACGAGGGTGGCGTTTAAGCAGCTACCGCGACATCATCACGACGCCAACGATGAACGCGGAGCCAACCGACGCCAACTTTCGACGCGCAGGGGTACTGCTGACGAAAAAATTCTCCGGATCCAGTCTGACGCCTGGGGATAATTCTAAAGGTAAGGAATCTATAACTAATTGTCTCTTTCAGATTTAGTATTATCACAGTCTTTCGGCCGTAGTCGGACAACATTATCACCTGTATCAGAATACAATACCAAGCCAATGCCGTAAGCTGAGATAAGTAATCAAAGAAGATTCGACCCGTGTCCCCATGCATTCAACGTAACACAATGATTTCAACTCCCACTCCTCAGGACAAGCAGTAAACTACTCTTCATCCAACAAATGAAATAGTCAGACAAAAAGGACTCGCAGGAGAAACCACAGGTAACTCTGAAGTAGGGAGTGTGGTAATACTGTGCGATCCTCCTGGGTCACCCCCTCCCCAACCAGCATTCGTCCTATGGAGAACCGGGCACCCTCCTTGGGACAAGGTGTGTGCCTCCTACACCAGGGCACTCTTCAACTCAAGCATTCTTTACACTCAGATCTTACCGTCTGGTTTTCGGAGGCAAGATGGAGGCCGGATCTTCGGTCGAGTGAGCTGTCAGCACGGCTCCTCGCTAACTAACCTCCCCCCCCCTAATTGCCCGTACCTCTGTCCGTATGTCCCACTAGACCGTGGAATGAAAAGGTCCTGGCTGTGCTGGACGTGGTTGTCAGGGCTCCCGGTACCATCAAGGCTGGTCTGTGCCGGTGTGTTTTTCCATTCTACGGCGGTGAGCAGTGTAACCACCACTTCCATCCGTGCGACCCCGGGAATCCCTGCGATGCCCCCGAAAGCCATCGCGAAGGGTACTAGGATCCGAGGGCAGCCGATAATCCCAACTGCAGCAACCCCAACTAAGAACAGCGCGGCAGCCTCGAAAAGTGGCTGGCAACGTAAGAACATGGAAGGGGAGCCTCCGGGCTTGCCTGAAACTGCAGGGAGGGGCTGCCTGCCCTCGCGAGGACACCAGACGGTTCCGGCGCTGTTTAGAGCTCAGACGTCTCGGACGACTCTAACGGGGAAAAACAAAACAGCAGCTGATGTTCTCGCAACACCACCAGATACATTATTGCAAGGTAATGCTCTTGAGTTGCCACCTAATGGACTTAGTGTTATAACTGATAATTACAGGGAATCGATCTCGAACAGCCATGGGGGACACTCCGGAAGCTCTGACTTGATCAAAAAATTAAATGTTTCTGAAATGGATGCTAGAGATAAACCAGGCAAGAACCAGGAGAAGGTGCTCTCTGGGAGGGGGGGGGGGGGGCAGGAACTCGCCAAAGAAAATAGGCCAGGACCCTGGGACTAGCATAGAAAATGATAAAACACAGGAAATACAGAATTTTTGCCAGAATGTGGAAGGCAGCCATCATGAGAGGGGTCAAACAGACTATTCGGCTCCGCAAACCCTCCCAAGTATACAAGGTGGCCACTTACCAGCGACATCCCACACTCAGGAAGGGGACTCAGGTGACAAATTCTACTCCATGTCCGACCCTTCAAATTCTTCGGGAGACGAGAGCCCATTTAGGGACTGGGCAGAGGATGGGAGTGACATCAGCAGTCTTCATATTGAAGAGGAGGAGACAGGAGAGGATGCCCCTGCAACGGTTAGAAAACAGAAGGAACAAGATGAGACCTTGCGAAGCAGGACTTTGCCTCCAGCTGGCTCATTAGTATGGGACTACTCCTTTTCTCCGAAGCTGAGCGAGCCAGCGACGGGCGGAAATCCCTCTAGAGATACTAGCTCGGATATAGTGGCTCTAGCAGGCCCTGATGAAATCACGCTATCCACTATATATCAAAGCATAATGGCCCATCGGGAGGAGACTCGGGCAGAGAGCTCACGAACTCAAGGCGCCGTTCGTAAGCTCCAGAACTCGGTACGTAGGATGGCAAAAACGTGTTCTGAATATGCAACCAGAGTGGGAGAAGCTGAAACTCGAATCTTGGCTCTGGAGGACGAACTAGTTATACAAAAGGGCATTACTGAGTCATGGAAAGGTCAGAAAGACGACACAATGTGGAAACTGACTGAGTTGGAAAACCGTTTCAGAAGGAATAATTTGAGGGTCCTGGGTGTCCCAGAGGGTTTGGAAGGCAGCAATGCTCGTCAGTTTATGGTGGAACTTTTTCTGGAAGCTTTCCCGGAACTCACACAATGGGACTGGGAAGTCGAAATACAGAGCGCGCACAGGTTTCCCTTCATTCAGCGAAAAAAAAAAGACCGGGCAATCTCCTGAAAATCCTAGAGCCATCTTAATCTGCTTGAATAACTTTCTGGCACGCGAAACTTTATATGACTTGGCAAGACCTGATAAAAAGAGGGCAGGGAAGGGATGCAAGTTTTTTGTCAGGCCTGACTTTTGTCAGGCAACTGTCGAGAAAAGATGGCATCTAAGACAACTGATTCCGCCCTTTCAAGCAAAGGGGCACACGCCTTCTTGCTCAACCCTGCCAAATTGAAAATTATGTTTAAGGGCCAGACCCAATTTTTTGTTTCTGAGGTTCTTACAAAAGAGTATCTACAAACGATATGATGCTAGCTATAGCCCTTTAGTAGATTGTTGATAGTAGATTGTTGATACCTTTTTGAATATTTTAGCAATATATTGCAATTAGGCTCTCTTTACCCTGGGTCTGAAGGATTTGTCTTCTCTGTTTAGGTTTTCTTTTGTACTGTATTTCACTATTTTCTTATTTTTTTGATGTCTGTTTTTACCACTTAGTGGGTATTTCCTTAGGGGGCGGTTGGTGGGGGTCGATTGACAGCTCTACATCATAGAGGACATTGGTCCTTATGCCTCATTTAGTGGAAGGGAGGGAGGGAACAGCAGGGGGTCTGGGTGGGGGTGGATCAGGGGAGGGAAGGGTAAGGGGCCAAGGTCAGGTTGGGGTTAAAATAATACTAAAACTAATCCACAGCTATGCTAGAAATTTAAGGCTCATGAGAATCTATGGACATGGGGCTAAATATATATTGGGATACGGTTCTTTGGTTTTCTCTGGTTTTCAGCTAATCTATGGCTAGGATAGGCCTTTGAATTTGTACTTTTAATGTTCGTGGGTTAAATGAATACAATAAGAGACGCAGAGTGGCGGCAGAGCTCCGTGTGATTCAACCAGATATAGTGTGTTTGCAAGAAACACATATACCATGGGGCAAACGGAATATTCTTTCAGAACTTGGCTATAGTGTTCTAGCCGCCTCTAAACAGTCAACTACTACAAGGGGGGTAGCAGTTTTAGCCAGGCCGGCAGTACTGATCACTGGGCGAGTACTGTTGGACACCCAGGGACGATGGGCTATCTTAGAATGTATGGTGGGAAACAAAGTTCACCCTCTGCACTGTTTATGGCTCTAATCTTGATGAGTCTTTGGTCCTCGAATATTTAAATGGGGAACTTGCACAATGGCCGGTCCCTCTGGTGCTATGTGGTGATTTCAATATAGCTGTAACTAAGATGGATTTTCAGGTTGGGGGACGGAACTATAGGGTCAGGAAGCCTAAAGTCTTTAAGGCCCTATTCCATTTGCTGGCTGATCATGGGTTGGTGGATGTCTGGGGCAGCCTGGGCCAACAAGATCCGGGATACACATTTTATTCCTACCCTCATAACAAATTAATTCGCCTTGATTATTTTTTCTTGCCCTCTTCACTGCTTTCTGGCATTAAGATACAAATCTACCCTAGAATTACGCCTGATCACGCGCCACTAGTAGTTGATATCCCTATGTTTTCTGTCTGCCCTGGCCCGAGGTGTTTTTCGTTTGATAGGAAACTCCTCTTGGACGAAGCTTTTTTGGAATATATGAAAAAATGGATAAAGGATTTCTTTCAAATTAATAGACACTCTGCAGGCTGGGGGACTGTTTGGGATGCATTTAAAGCCTCTTTTAGAGGCGAGGTCTTGAGCTATGGACTATATAAACAAAAACAGGCTAAATTGGGAATCCACGAACTGTATAATAAACTTAAAATAGCAGAGGAGAACTTGGCAGGAGGGATCGCAGCAGGGCTGAATACAACTGAGCAACAATCTAATCTGGCTAGATGTAAGGCCAATATCAATCAGGTGTGGACTAAAGAAATAGCATTAAAGTATCAGACCTATAAAAAAGAATGCTATGAATATGGAGATGCTACCGGACGTTGTCTAGCTCAGAAACTACGTAGGAAAGATGTAGGGCAAAGAATTATAAGTATGAAAAATCCTCAGGGCAGGGTTGTATATGATTCTCAAGAGATTCTTAAAGTGCTCTATGACTTTTATGATCAACTCTATACAGAACCAAACAAGGGGGGTCAACTTATAAATAAGAAACTTCCATCCTCAATATGGGAACAGCTAGACAGAGATGAGGCTGGATTACTTGACTGTCCTATTACAGCTGATGAATTAGAACTGGCCATTAATAGCTTGGCGATGGGAAAAGCCGCAGGCCCGGACAAACTCCCACTTGAAATCTACAAGACGTTCTTTCAAGTTCTCAAAGAGGATATTCTTGAGATATTCCAAACAGCACAATTGGGGCATGCACCTCGATCATGGGATGAGGCCAATATTGTAATATTTATAAAGAAAGATAAACCACCCGATATACCTGGGTCTTATCGTCCGATATCCCTCATTAATTGTGATGGAAAAATATATTCTAAGATACTGGCGAACCGGTTAGCGAAAGTCATTTCTCCCCTTGTCTCGATTAGGCAGCATGGCTTTATTCCGGATAGAGGGACAGTAAACCATATTAATAGAGTAATAACATTATTTGATATAGCACAGGTAGAATCCAGAAATTTAGGCTTAATTTTGCTCGACGTCGAAAAGGCGTTCGATCGCGTGGCATGGGACTTTTATGGGAAGGATTGCATCAAATGGGATTTGGACAGGGTTTTATTCGGGCTCTTCAGGTCTTATACCGAGCTCCTTTTGCCACTATATGCACGATGGGGGGCACTTCTGATAAGATTCAGATTACTAGAGGGACCCGGCAAGGTTGTCCTTGCTCCCCGCTTCTATTTGCTTTGTATATTAATCCTTTTGTAAAGATGTTAGAGCAGAATGATCGTATAGCACCCTTCATTGTTAGACAGGATAAGTTTTGCGTGTTGGCCTATGCGGATGACATTGCAATTATTACAACTAATCCTGCTATGGCTTTACCTGAAATAGAATATCTAGCCCAGGAGTTTGGCTCTGTTTCGGGCTATAAACTCAATACAGCTAAAACACAAGTCCTGTGCACAAATAAAGTTATGTTTAATGATCCTAGAGTTGTGAGGGAAGCCATATATTTGGGTATCAAGATCCGGCCCTGTCTCAAAGAGTTAGTCGAGACAAATTGGGGAGATATTATTGGTAAGATAAAAGGCTCGCTAGAGAGATGGGAGGCTCTACATCTTTCTTTGTTTGGCAGATCCAATGTTTTAAAAATGAATATTTTGCCCCGGGTTATGTACTTTTTTAGATCAGTACCTTTAGAGGTACCTAAAAGACAACTTCAATACCTACAATCTTTATGCTCCAGATACCTGTGGGCCCCCGGGAAACCATGCAGAGCTGCCCGTTGCACAAGTTACTAACTTGTGTAACGATATATCTGTAAGAGACAGTAGTTAGTGACAGATTCCTTACCTTAGAATATCCCCAGGCGTCAGGCTGGATCCGGAAAAGTTTTTGCGTAGCAGTACCCTTGCGCGTCGGTAGGCGGCGTCGTGCGGCTCCGCGTCCGTCGTCGGCGTCGTGATCGCCGGGATGACGTCGCGGGCAGTACTTAGGCGCCGCCCTGCGCGCTGACGTCAGTTCTGTACACGACTTTCCGCGCCAGGAACGCAGAGCCATGCAAGAAGCTGTCACAGGTGTCTGAAAAATACTAGGGCCCTGAAAGGGATGTCCTTAACCCTAGAAATCAGTTCGCAGAACGGGGAGGATGGGTGGGCGGTAAGGAATCTGTCACTAACTACTGTCTCTTACAGATATATCGTTACACAAGTTAGTAACTTGTGCATCTGAAAGAGACACGTTAGTGACAGATTCCTTACCTTAGAATAGATACCCCAGCAATACCAACCCCGGTGGTGGGTCTGCGAACAAAGATCAGACAAGGAAGTCCTGGAGGACAGAACGGCCAAAGAAGCCGTCCCTCCGGACCTGACTGTCAAGGCAGTAATGCTTTGTAAACGTGTGCAGCGAGGCCCACGTAGCTGCCTGACAGATAACCGGCAGCGGAACACCGCGGCCCAAGGCCGTGGTAGCAGCCGTTGCCCTGGTGGAATGGGCACGCAGCCCAACAGGAGGCTCCTTCTTAGCCAAAGAATAGCAGGTCTTGATGCACAAGGTAACCCAGCGGGAGATGGTCCTCTTGTGCACCGCCCGACCTTTTTGGCGCCCACGTAGCCAACAAAGAGCTGGTCATCCACCCGGAAGTGTTTTGTGCGGTCAATATAGAAGGAGAGCGCACGTTTTGGGTCCAGACGGTGGAGCCTCTCTTCCTCTCTGGAAGGATGCGGAGGCGGAAAGAAGGTGGGCAAAGTGATGGTCTGCCCAATGTGGAAGGCAGTAACCACCTTTGGCAAGAAGGACGGACGCGTCCTAAGAACAACCTTGTCTGGATGGACAGACAGAAAGGGAGGTTTGCATGATAGAGCCTGGAGCTCACTCACCCGCCGAGCGGAGGTGATGGCCACCAGAAAGGCTGTCTTCAGAGTGAGAAGACGAAGAGGACAGTTATGTAGAGGCTCAAAGGGAGCGCACATTAAAAAGGTAAGAACCAAGTTCAAGTCCCACTGAGGCATCACAAACGGAATAGGAGGAAAGAGGTGTGTAATGCCTTTGAGGAACCTGTTAACAACAGGGGACTTGAAAAGGGAGGGCTGATCAGGGAGCCTGAGGAAGGCCGAGATAGCACAGAGATAACCCTTGATGGTACCCAGGGCAGAACCCTGTTGGGCCAGAGAAAGAAGGAACAGAAGGACCTCAGAACGAGGGGCAGAAAGGGGATTCACAGCCTTTGCTGTGCACCATGCCACAAATTTGTTCCACCTGCAGGCGTATACCACCTTAGTGGAGGGACGCCTGGCTGCCAGAATCACATCACAAACTTCGGGAGGCAAGTCGAAAGGAATCAACTGCCGCCGCTCAATCTCCACGCAAGCAGGTGTAGACTGGACAGGTTCGGGTGGAGGACCGTCCCCTGCTGCTGCGACAGAAGATCCTCCCGAAGAGGCAGACGGATCGGGGGATCTACGCTCATACTGATTAGCTCGGGATACCAAACTCTTCGAGCCCAGTCCGGAGCCACAAGGATGACTTGGGCCCGGTCATGCCGAATCTTCTTCAACACTCTGGGTAGAAGTGGTATAGGCGGAAAGGCGTACAATAGACCGCAACTCCACTCGCGACGAAAAGCGTTGCCGAGCGAGTGCCGCCTTGGAAATTCCAACGCGCAGAACTGATGACATTGCGCGTTCTCTTCGGTGGCGAATAGATCTAACCAAGGCTCTCCCCATTGTAGAAAGAGTCCTTGCGCCACTTCCGAGTGAAGACGCCATTCGTGATCCATCATGCACCTGCGGCTGAGTTCGTCCGCCCTGGCGTTCAGGGAACCTGCCAGGTGTTGAACCATCAGGAACATGCCCTGATGTTCCAGCCATGTCCAGAGGCGCAGAGCCTCCTGACAGAGGGTCCACGACCCCACCCCGCCCTGTTTGTTGCAGTACCACATGGCGGTGGTGTTGTCTGTGAACACCTGCACTACCTTCCCTTTGACAGAGGGAAGGAATGCCTTGAGTGCAAGTCGGATCGCCCGGAGCTCCAGAAGGTTGATATGGAGCCGGGACTCCGCCGGAGACCAGAGGCCTCTGATCTCCGCCTCTCCCATGTGACCGCCCCATCCCAGAAGGGACGCGTCCGTGACAACTGTGTGCTCTGGCTGGGGAAGGGAGAGGGATCTGCCCATGACCCATTGCCGGTTCGAGAGCCACCACTGCAACTGTTTTGCAGTCCCCTCCGAGATCTGGACGTGATCGGACAGGTTGCCCTGGTGCTGCGCCCACTGGAACTTCAGGTCCCACTGCAGAGCCCGCATATGCCATCTGGCATGATTGACCAGCAGGATGCAGGAGGCCATGAGGCCCAGCAGCCTCAGGGTCATCCGTGCCGAAACCCAGGATAAAGGCTGAAAGATCGGAATCAGAGCCTGAATATCCCGGACTCGCCGTTCGGGAGGATAGGCCCGAAACTGCGTCGTGTCCAGAACTGCTCCGATGAAAAGGAGCTGTGGAGAAGGAATCAGATGCGACTTCGGCACATTGATGGAAAACCCCAGCGAATGCAGGAGTTCGGCCGTAGTCTGGAGGTGGGAGACGACTGCCTGGGACGAGCCCGCCTTCAGCAGCCAGTCCTCGAGGTAGGGGAAGACTGAAACCCCTGCCCGGCGCAGATGAGCTGCGACCACCGCCATCACTTTCGTGAACACCCGAGGGGCACTGGTAAGGCCAAAGGGGAGCACGGTGAACTGAAAATGCGCGAGGCCTACCGTGAACCGAAGGTAACGCCGGTGGGCCGGCAGGACGGGGATGTGGAAATAAGCGTCCTGCAAGTCCAACGCTACCAACCAGTCTCCAGGGTCGAGGGCAGTCAAGACCTGAGCTAGGGTGAGCATCTTGAACTTCTCCTTCCGGAGGAAGCGATTGACTTTCCGGAGGTCCAAGATAGGACGCATTTCCTCCTTGTCCTTTTTGGGCACCAGAAAGTAGTGGGAGTAGCAACCACGCACTACTTCTGGGGTCGGAACACGCTCGATGGCCCTCTTGGCCAAGAGGGCCGTGACTTCCTTCTGCAGAAGCATCAAGTGATCCCCTGACATGCGGTGGAATGGAGGTGGCATGGCTGGGGGGGTGGTCTCGAAGGGGAGGGAGTAGCCCCTTCGGACAATGTCCGAGGTGATGGCACGCCAGTGGTGAAGGTGATGGCGGACCCTGCCCCCTACTGGCGTGCTGTGCACCTGAAAGGAGGGACTAGGAGGGCTTGGAGGCCGCGGACGGGTTGGAGGTAGTGGCCTGACCCGCACGCTGGTTGCCCGAACCGCCACGGCGGTATTCACGTCCTCGGCCACGCGAAGACGCTTGCTGCGCGGGCCGGTGGCTGGGCTGCTGACGTGACTGGGCGCCCCCCCTTCCGTGGCCACGAAAGGGGCGAAAAGCAGACGTTAGCGGAGGGCGCACAACAGAAAGGCCCAGGGACTTGGCAGTAGCCATTGAGTCCTTAAAACGCTCCAGCGCATGGTCTGCTTTGGAACCAAAAAGACCGACTCCATCAAAGGGCATGTCCATGAGTGTATTCTGGACATCACCCGAGAAACCAGTGGTCCTCAGCCAGGCGTGGCGACGCAGCGCCACCGTCGTCGCAAGCGATCTGCCCAGCGAGTCGGCGGTATCAAGGCCACAACGTATGGTGTATTTAGCCGCATCTCGCCCTTCTGCAATGGCGCGGGTAAGCAGTGTCTGGACCTCCTCAGAACACTGCGGCAAAACAGTCGCCACCGAATCCCACAGGGAGTGGGTATATCGGCCCAAGAGGCAAGCGGTGTTGACGGACCGCAAGCCAGCACTGGAGGAAGAGAAAGCCTTCTTCCCAAATTGGTCCAGGCGCTTGGATTCCCTATCCGGAGGGGCGGTAGGGAAGGCGGTTTGGGAGGCAGAGGCTTGGACAACCAAGCTCTCAGGGGTGGGGTGTTGGGAGAGAAACAGGGGGTCGCCCGGAGCAGGGCGATGGCTTCGGGCCACGTTCCTATCCACAGAAGCCCCTGTGGTGGGTTTGGACCAGGCACCCAAAAGAACGTCAGTGAGTGCATCATTGAACGGCAGCACAGTCTCCGAAGAGGAGGCCGCCGGCTGAAGCACTTCTGTCAGGAGGTTAGTCCTGACGGCCACAGTAGGCAACTGGAGATTCAAGGCTCCAGCAGCTCTACGCAACACCGTTGCAAAATTAGCCCCCTCCTCCGTAGCCACGGGAGGAGACAGCATGCCAGAGTCAGGAGAGATGTCTAGACCACTGGCATCCCCAAGTTCCTCAACCCAGTCGGGGTCAAACTCGCACTGTTGTGTGAGAGGGTCCTCAGACCCCTCCCAGCTCTCCTCGTCCAACTCAGGTTCGAAATAGGGAGGAGGAGGGACATTAGGGACCCAAGGTCTCATCGGCGCCGGACCCGGCGTCGGGCGATGTCGGTCCGGCTCCATGTCCGAAGCCGGAGAGAACCAGGGAACGACGCCGTCCGGAGCCCCGGACGGCGTCAGGAACGGCACCGGGGACATCGGCGTCGGCGGAGGCGTGGTTAGGTCAACCGGCGTCGATGGGGGTTGCGGCACCACCGGAGCCGGGATCGAGGCCGGGGCCGAGGCCGGGATGAAGGCTGGTGGGCCAGGCGGCGCCGGGACCGGAGTCGACGGCGACGCCGGAGCAACCCCATCAGGGCCCGCGGGGCCCGAAGGCGCACCGGAGGGACCTTGAGGCCCGAAGAGGCGGGCCATGGCCGACAGGAACTCCTGTACTTGGGCCGGAGTCGCCCCGAACCCGGGAAGGACGGGTAATGCGGGGGTGACTCGACAGGCACGTCCGGGGCCGCGGGGACGGTGCCGACAGGGGCCTCAGCCGAGTCGCTAGACCGGCGAGGCAAAGTCTTAGAGCGATGACGCCGCTTAGACTTCTTGTGCTTCGACTTACCGGAGGAGCGCGAAGACTTGGATTCCGACGAACGGTGGGGGCTCCGCGACCGGCCCCTCGACCTCTCCCGTGACCGGGGCTTGGTGCGGCGCGGAGCCGACTGCCGGACCTCGAGCAGCTTTCGAGACCGCTCTCGCAAAGCCTTCGGATGAAGTTTCCGGCAGTCAGGGCACGACTTCGTGTCGTGGTCTCGGCCGAGACAGAAGAGACACTCGAGATGCGGGTCCGTGATGGACATCATGCGGGCACAGGCCTCGCAGGGCTTAAAGCCGGGCATCCCTACGACACCTTAGGAGTCGTGAAGACTCGTTGAAGAAACAGTGAAAAAATTCACAAAAAAGGGTAGTCAAAAAGTGACTAGGGCACTGCTCTTCCCGGATCTGCGCTAACTGGCGCGGAAAAAGAAGAACTGACGTCAGCGCGCAGGGGCGGCGTCTAAGTACTGGCCGCGACGTCATCCCGGCGATCACGACGCCGACGACGGACGCGGAGCCGCACGACGCCGCCTACCGACGCGCAAGGGTACTGCTACGCAAAAACTTTCCGGATCCAGCCTGACGCCTGGGGATATTCTAAGGTAAGGAATCTGTCACTAACGTGTCTCTTTCAGATAGGGATTACTATACTGGGGGATTTATATCAGGCTGGGGGGATTAGTCTGGCCTTTTCATCTTTGGTCGATAAATTTCATCTGTCAAAAAATAATTTTTTCAAATATTTGCAATTACGAGACTTTTTAAGTAAGAACGTTAATAATATGGTGCCTTATTAGATAGTCGAAGCTATCAGGTGTCAGGGGAAAATTGGCTCTTTATACAAAATATTTCTAAATGTGAACTCAGATGATCTAGATAAACATAATGCTAAATGGGCCGATTTGCTAAGAGATAGCTCAGTTTCGGTTGAAAAATCAATTGATATGGCAGGGGAAATACTCCTCGTCGCCAACCTAAAAGCACAACATTATAAAACACTTTTCAATCTCTATCACACTCCAGCAAAAATGTTAAAATGGGGGGGTGAGCATAATGGAAAATGTTTTCGCTGTGGTGGGGATAATGCTGATATACTCCATATTTTCTATTCATGTTCAAGTCTATCTTCTTTAATAAATGACATGGAGAGATATCTGACTGAAATAACGGGGACACCTATAAGACTCTCGGCCTCTATGATGCTGCTAGGCATTGGTGAGGAGGCCACCCGGGGTAGATCAATGTTTAAATCCCGTTATTTGATCTTTATGGCCACAGCAGTTGCCCGACTATCTATAGCCTCAGCCTGGTTACAACCGCAGGCTCCATCCTTTGAATTTTGGCGGGCGAAGTTCCTCAGTGCCTTTAACATGGAATTTAGCCTGTACTCCGTCAAAGGGCCAAGAAAACGGAAAATTGGTCTCTTGGTTTGGGGAGCACTGATTGATTAAATGAGGGACCCTGGAGAGCTCTGAATTAGTAATAGGTATGTAAAACACAGAATTATTAGTCAGGGCTCTGTCTTCTCCCCTTTTTTCTTTTCTCTGGGCTATATTGGAACTAGTCGATTAGTCAAGTAGGATAAAATGGTTATATATATATATATATTCACTGAAAAAACCATAGGTTTCAGGCACGTTATAGTTACAAATTAGCATTTTAAAAACCTTTGAAATTCACTGAAAAAACCATAGGTTTCAGACACGTTATAGTTAGAAATTAGCATTTAAAAACCTTTGAAATTCACTGAAAAAACCATAGGTTTTAGGGACAGTTATAGTTAGTTGGACATTGCACTCGTACAAAACCCGTGAAATTCCCCGTTATAGTTAGTTCAGCTAACTATAACTCGCGCCCCGCAATGCACTGCTGATGACGTCACATATTACATCACTCATGACATGGTCAGTGACATCACTGATGACATCACTGATGACATCTCAAATGACATCACTGATGACATCATCCAGTGACTGTGTGTTTCTGTAAAGTTTAAATATGTTTAATATATATAGGGAAAGGCGTATTGAAGAATGAGTGGGTGTATAAGTGTCTGAATGGATGATTTAGTACGTGCGTGACTGACTCTACAAGTGAGTGATTAAACGTATCTTACTGAATGCATGGGTTAGTGACTAAACTGTGTGAATGTCTGTATCCGTCTGTTGGTGTGTAAGTGGATGCATGGATTTGCGAATAGCTACATGAGTGTCTATATGGGTTATTGATTGGTTCTATGAGTATCTGTATGGGTGCCTGAGTGTTTGTGTGGATGGGGTGTGTGCGACTGTGCATAGATGTGTGAGTGGGTGATTCACTGGGTGGATGGTTTCAAGAGTGCATCTGTGATAGACTGTATGGGTGGGTAAGTGTGTGTAAGAGTGTGTTAGTGAGTGAATGTATGTCCCAGTGGTACATGTGTGAGTAACTACATATGTGAAAGGCAGTATATATGTGTATTGGAGTATATAAATAGCTATAAGCGAGAGTGAGTGATTGTGATAGTGGCTGTATGGATGAGTGTGTGCTTGTATCAGTGATTGTATAAGAGCGTAACAATGTGCTAGTATTTGTATGATTAAGTGAGCTGGTGTGTGTATAACTGTATAGGTGAGTAAATGGCAGTGTGTTTAATTATTTGCATGACTGACTAGGTGTGTGAGTACCTCTATGGATGAGTGGCGGTGTTTGAGTGTCTAAATAGGAGTAAGAGTGCATATGATAGTCCTGTACTGAGTGACCATAAGTATGAGTGACTGTACGGGTGAGTGAGTGGATGTGTGTGTGTAGACCTAAGAATCAGTGAGTGGGTATGTAGTTATTGGTGTTGGAGTGTCTATGGTTTTGCGAATGGCACTCTGTAATTTAGATTGGGTGTATCAAAGGTTATATTAGGGTGTGAGGAGCTGCATCAGATTATCACGTGGATGATGTCATCAGTGATGTCATTTGAGATGTCATCAGTGATGTCACTGACCATGTCATGAGTGATGTAATATGTGACGTCATCAGCAGTGCATTGCGGGCGCGAGTTATAGTTAGCTGGACTAACTATAACGGGGAATTTCACGGGTTTTGTACGAGTGCAATGTCCAACTAACTATAACTGTCCCTAAAACCTATGGTTTTTTCAGTGAATTTCAAAGGTTTTTTAAATGCTAATTTCTAACTATAACGTGCCTGAAACCTATGGTTTTTTCAGTGAATTTCAAAGGTTTTTAAAATGCTAATTTGTAACTATAACGTGCCTGAAACCTATGGTTTTTTCAGTGAATTTCAAAGGTTTTTAAATGCTAATTTCTAACTATAACGTGCCTGAAACCTATGGTTTTTTCAGTGAATTTCAAAGGTTTTTAAAATGCTAATTTGTAACTATAACGTGCCTGAAACCTACGGTTTTTTCAGTGAATTTCAAAGGTTTTTTAAATGACAATTTTTAAATGTATTAATTTTTATATTAATTTTTTTCATACCGATTTACTACATTTTTAGAAACAATTTCTTTTACATATTTTATTTTTTAAATTACATTGTAATTACATTATACATTACATTACAAAAAATACTTTCTCAGAATGAATTACTTTAGTTTAAATACTTTGCACATAGGCAATAGACTTTTAAGTACAGT
>CAWUFW010027890.1:0-24403 GCA_963921515.1 Calotriton arnoldi
CTTCATCCAGAATACTCTGATCGTCTTGTAATAGTGTGCATGTTGAGGAAAATTCCTTTCATTCCTCAAAGCCGATAATTGGTTTCAGATCTGATTTCCTCATACGCTCAGACCAGATTCATATGCTCTTGTTCACTGGTTCCTAACCTACTGTGCAGGGACACCTGGGGGTCCCTGAAGCCTAGTCAGGGTCTGCGACTGCTTAGAAAATTAAACAATATTAACAGATAAATAAAGTGTATAAAAATGAAGAAAAAGGTAAAGTTTAAAATGTTTAAATGTTGTGTAAATGTGAAGAAATTTGAAATTGGATGCTAAAAATGAAGGCCCTGGTACACAAAGTACCTCCGCACTCGGGGCGGATGCTTCGCAGTCTTGGCAGGATCTCTGCACTCGTGGTGGGATTTCTGCACTGCAGTTTCCCATTGCAGAGATCCCGCCATGAGTGCTGAGATCCTGCAACGACTGTGGAGCCTCCTCCCGAGTGCTGAGGTTCTTTGTGAATCAGGGCCGAAGTTAGTATCCTCAGATTGATTCATGTGAGCAGTGCAAGTGCATCAAAGAGATTATAGTATGGACAATGAGTGGCCTAGATTGAATTTAGAAAATCTCAGATCTCCTCATTAAAAATAAAATTTCGTTTTTTATACTTGTTTGTGGATTAAATTAAATATTTTATCATTTGTGTATTTGTTTGATGAATGCTTGTTTCTGGGTCCCCAACTTCCAGTAATGACTCAGTAGGGGTCCTTAGATTCCAATAATGGTTAAGTGGGGGTCCACAGAAGTCAAAAGGTTAAGAGCGACTACTCTAGTTCCAATGCAAACCTCAGGGTTCCCAATTGAGTAACTAGAAATATGGGGGCTGATACTTCAGAATCGTTGGACCTAAACTGTGGAATGCTGACCCTTTCGAGAAATTTCTAACTTCCGGCTTTCAAGAACAGACTCCAAACCCATCTGTATGTCTGTATGTATATCTCCCCCTGCCTATTTCCAGCCTCACCTGAGGTCTGTTTTAGCTCTGTGGTTGCTCTAGGGCCATGATGTCTTTAATTGACAATGCACCATATAAAATAAATGGATGTATGACGGAACAACGAATGCCTTTACCACGCATGCCTTTATAACGCAGTCTATCCAACAAACCTACCAGTACAACGCGCGTCTTTACCACACATGTCACTACCATGCATATACATAGGGGTACATTCTAAGTGCCTTTACCACACATACCTTTACCAAGCATACCAATACAACGCATCTTTGAAATATATGTAAATATTAAAAATGGTATGACATTTATTTTATTCCCGAAAAGTATGATAAATAAGGCAGGGGAGTAATATTCCTTAAAGCATATTTTTCGTTTAAATAATAATAAAAAATCGTACCACAATACACCTAAAACTTAAAGAAACGCATTTCCAAGTATTCCATTTCTACAGTAGTCCTTCCTTTATTTTAAACCTATCTGCGCAGCTAGTCCAAAATTAAAATGGCTGTTGTATGTGAGGAAGGTGAAATAAGATACATTTTCACAGAACGAAATAAATATACATTCTGTCAGATTCTAAACCACGTTAAAAAATACATTCCAAAACATATTTTATTTTGAATTATGGAATACCACTCAAAAAACATATGAATTCAGTCGACCACCATTTTGTACTCAGTGGTACACTGACTTTGCTTGTGACCACACGCTTGAGAGAGAGGAGGAGACCAATGACAGTTTGCTGTTCAGAGACTGCTATCTATCTGTACAAGTAAGTGATCCGGCGATCTGGGACTAATAATTTTCCACAGACTAGGCCCAATTTCATTACCCAACAAGTCCCTTCACGCTGGGTTAGTGATTTACCCAAAAAATTACCAAAATCCAATTTGTATCTTCATTTCTATTATACCAATTGTGGCGATGCGATCTTTATATAGTTGACAGGGTTTGGCAAACTAATACTTGTATCTAGAATATTCATAAACTAGAAAAACACCTCCAATAAAGACAGACTCATTGGTATATTTATAATGTTTATCTAAAATGTGAAATAAATGCTCATCAATACCAAAATACAGTACAAATCATAGATCATCACAGAGCAACAATATCAGAGAAAATAGTGATAAAAAAATACATCTCAACTTGTCAGTGCATAAAGGAGTGGAAAGGCGAAGAGACAAAAGGATTCAGAGACAAATTACATTTGCAAATGACTATGCAAATTCAGTTTTCTGTCTATACTAACCCAATTGAATAGGAAATCTACTCCCTGGCCATGAGAGCAGTAAGGCCTCTCAAGAAGTTGTTGAAGAGGCAAAGATTAAGTCAGGAATCAGCAGACAGGAACAGCCAGCCAGGAGACAGCAAAGAAGGCCTCTCCTCACGCAGGTTGGAAAGCAAGCCACCAACTAACCTAACCCCTCCCACCAGGAACCTCAATTATACCCTAAAACCCAAATGTCCAACCCACATTTGTGTCAGAACAGAGGATTTCTCTACACATGATTGGTTAAGGAAGGGGGTGTACTATCACACCACTCTCATCATGTCCATCTCACTCAATGTCTTATTGTTTATTTATTCTGTATATCAACTTCCACCCCAGGAAATACAAATTTGAGCCACTGTCATAGCATTAGTTTCCTCCATCCCAGTCATGTAGCAAATTCTGTGTCACATTTATCCACTTGTGCCGCATAAAGAGGAAATGTTCTTTCACTCGAGGAAGAAAAATGTTTCTTTCAGCTGGCTCTTGGCAGGCACACAGGATTCGTGAAGGACACTTGTCTTCCACTTTCACCATCTTGCTCAACATTATTTTTCTAAATTTCATTTCATTAACCCCGTGTTTTCCCAAGCAGAACAGAAAACCATGCTTCTATGAAAAACAAACACAGGCATTATTAATCACTTATAATGCTTTTCATTACGCATCCACCCCATGCTGCATCTATCCATGTGCAACCCGTGTTAATATTATTTTTCTTAGCAAACGTTATTAATGTGCACAAAAGCAGCATTAGTCCTTTTTATTTTTCGTTTTGTCAAGAAGCATTTGCGGCCTACTCCAGTGCTTTAGTACGCGCTTGCGCAGTAGCATTTTCCCTCATGTTAGGCTCTTTTCCACATTAGTTTATTTTCACCGCACACGGTTAGTATATGTTACTGAGGGTTCAATTTGAGCAGGTTTTATTTCGCGAAAACCCTGCTCCATCAATCCCCCTTTGATGGCGTTTTGAGCCATCACCAAAATACCCACCAAAACAAATTATCACTTTCAGAAAGCAGTTGTTCTCTCTCGCTTACCATTATTCCATCTAAATCCTTCATTATTTCATAATACTTTCCTTTCTTGTCTTCTAATTCTATCTCTTCTCTCTTTCTCTTTCTTGCTCTTCGTTTTACATCAGATGTCTCCTTTTGAATTTACAACATTTATAAATCAGAAAAATCATTAGTATTGCTGTAGCTACTGCAATGATAGGAGTTAGTATTCTTCCTAATACACTATTCCCAAAAGTAGCAAACCAATTACCCATGGAGGAAAAACTCTTACTAAGTTTCTCCCAAGCACCATCAACCTTTAGTTCAGCCAAATCTTCTCGAAGATTTGTAATGTTCTTAATATACCCCTCCAAACTCTTACTCTTATCAGGGATATAAGTACAACATTGTTGAATTTTCAACATATTACAGACTCCACCCTCCTTGGCCAATAATACATTAAGGGCGAGTCGATTTTGTAAAACCATAGATCTAATCGCAACCATTTCAGTATCAATCATCAAGAAACCACCAGCAGTATCTGTTGATAAACGATCAACCACTGTGAACAATTTTCTAATTTTATGCGAGTTTAATATGACTCCAACTGAAGGTATCAATGCTCCAAACATATCTCCCACTATTTCTGAAAAACTCGCTCCTCTCTTATTACGTATTAATCCATTCTTTACTTCATTGATTCTATAATTTTTATCCAAGTGGTACACTTTGGGAAATACTATCCCAAAATAGAAACATCCATACCAATGTGCAGGCAACCTATAGTAGGCATTCTTACCACACACATAATAGATTCCAGGAAAGACAGAATCAGTTCCTCCTTTTATTCCCCATCCTCCCGTAATTAGGAAAGTATGATCACACTCACTAGAACTAATAAAATAATTATTGTAATCAGTTTTTAATCTAAGCAAGCAAAGCTTCCCTCTATGATGCCAGTCCAGGGTCATGGCAGCGTATGTCTCACCCTTTTTATAATCTCCTTCTCTGAAAGCCTATGGAGGTACATGAGACTTTTGCTCAGCAGCCTTTCTCTTGAAATCCTGCCTTCTATCCTCTACCATGTTAATGAATTCTATTTCTTCAAACTGCAGTCTACATGTTAAGTTATGTCTATGTGCTTATACTATATCTATTGTTTTTGTTGGATGAAAAACAACATACTCATACAACAACTTAGAGGTCGATTCCGATTCGGGCCGGAAAAGCACCGACCGACTCGGAGCCGGAAAAATTACCGACCGACACGTACCAGTGGCGCCCGACACGCCAAGTACGATGCAAGCCGCGATAAATCCGACCGACACGTCAGGAAACCAAGCCGACCGACCGAGCCGCTCGGAAAATAGCAATCCGGCCGGAAAACACGCGAATCCAACCGACCGACACGCACCCGGAACAAATCCGACCGAATCGTACCCGCCAACTCCAACCCGCAAAGTACGATGCAAGGCGCGAAAACACGACCGAGTCGGACGGAGGACAAGCCGCACGACCGACACGCATACAAAACCGAGCCGAAGCAACACAATACACCGCGACCGACGCGTACGCAGCATACAAAACTGCACAAACACAGCGTGAACGAAACGGAAAACACCGTACGAGACCAATGCAGGGTCCGACTCGGTCACAAGAACGTTTCCAACATACACAAACAGCACAAAGGAAAAATCAACCAAAAAAAGGCCAAACAAGCAATTACCAAGCCAATAAATACTGGGGGGGTGGGGACAGAGAACAAAGACACACCCACAACTCCACCTATATAAAGGACACAAATCACTACCATGAGCCTTTGCAAATGCCATTCCACTGCCAGCACCCAAGAGAAAGCAACCACACACCCACAGCTCATCCCTCACACAAGCCACACACCAGCAGCACACCAACAAATACCTACCTCACATACACCCAGCACAACACACACCCACACACCCTCACCTGCACACCAACACACACATCACCCACCATCACCACCCATCACCATGCCCCCCAAGAAGAATCACAAGTTCCTAGATTGTGAATTGGAAGTCCTGGTAGACGAGATCCTCAGGGTAGAGCCACAGCTGTTTGGCACATTGGTCCAACAGACCCCCATGTCGCAGAAAACCAAGATGTTGGAGAGGATCATCAACAGGGTGAACGCCCAATCACCATGTCGGCGCACAAAGACCGACATCCAGAACAGGTGGTATGACGTGCGCAGGAGGGTACGGAAACTGCTGAAGCAAGACTACATCAACAGCCAACACACCGGCAGTGGCCCTCCTGCCAAGCCAATATACCTCAGGCCCTGGGAGGAGAAGGTGCGGGCCATCCTACCGCCAGTGAGCATATATGGACTAGAGGACATCCCAGAGCCTGGTGAGTACACAACAAATGTACACAATATACTGCCACAAAACACACACATCACTGTCAAGGGGAGAGTCAAACCATGCACTCATAACAATTACACAGCAACTAGAACAGAATCATCCCAAAATGTGTATGTCAGTCAGATAAACACAACACATGCCATCAAAAAAGTCACATCCAACTGTGCCAACACATGTACAAACACAACCACAACTACAGCTAGGCAGTGGCACAAATAGAACTAACACACACATCCACACATGTAGCCACCACAACAACACCAACACACAGTGAAGACCACTCAAAGGAAGGAATTCTGTGTATGCTGGCCAAGTCAGTGTAGCCAATAGCATCATGGGAGTCGCAGTCACACATATTGCCCCCCCACAACTGTCCCATCAACACCACCATGAACCATGCGCACATCACAGGGAGTGGAGAAGGACGCACAAGATGGCTGACACTGGCTACTGCTGTGAGGAGCACAAGGCCCTGCTGGCAACTGTGCACCAACAAACAGCAGGACACCACTGACTGACATCCTGAGAGACAACTTCCACTCCCTGCAATGCAAGCACAGTCCATGGTGGGATATCTGGCTGGCTGGGTGGGAAGGGGGACTTGCAGCACTGACCATAGTCACCAGCACCTCCCCTCACCCCCCCAACACAAACTCCACAGTACCCACCTGGTAGAATGCAATGCCCTCCATCCTAACACAAGATCCCACAAAGCACCACCACCCTGGGTTATGTTGTGTGAAGCACAGGGACACTCTTGGGACTCTTAGCCAAACAACTGCCAGGACAACACTCCCAGCCATCCTGTCAGCACAGCCAGCCCACCCCACAGGGAAGCAGAGTCAAAAGGAAGGAAGCATGGGCATGCTGGGAAGGGGGTGGAGGCAATAGCATGATGGGAGTCGTAGTCACAGACATTGCTCAGCCTCACAACTGGCCCATCAACACCACCCTGAACCATGCTCACATCACATGGAGTGGAGAAGGACTCACAAGATGGCTGACACTGGCTACTGCTGTGGGGAGCACAAGGCCCTGCTGCCAACTGTGCACCAACAAACAGCAGGACACCACTGACTGACATCCTGAGAGACAACTTACACTCCCTGCAATGCAAGCACGTTCCATGGTGGGATATCTGGCTGGCTGGGTGGGAAGGGGGACTTGCAGCACTGACCATAGTCACCAGCACCTCCCCTCACCCCCCCAACACAAACTCCACAGTACCCACCTGGTAGAATGCAATGCCCTCCATCCTAACACAAGATCCCACAAAGCACCACCACCCTGGGTTATGTTGTGTGAAGCACAGGGACACTCTTGGGACTCTTAGCCAAACAACTGCCAGGACAACACTCCCAGCCATCCTGTCAGCACAGCCAGCCCACCCCACAGGGAAGCAGAGTCAAAAGGAAGGAAGCATGGGCATGCTGGGAAGGGGGTGGAGGCAATAGCATGATGGGAGTCGTAGTCACAGACATTGCTCAGCCTCACAACTGGCCCATCAACACCACTCCTGAACCATGCTCACATCACAGGGAGTGGAAAAGGACTCACAAGATGGCTGACACTGGCTACTGCTGTGGGGAGCACAAGGCCCTGCTGCCAACTGTGCACCAACAAACAGCAGGACACCACTGACTGACATCCTGAGAGACAACTTACACTCCCTGCAATGCAAGCACGTTCCATGGTGGGATATCTGGCTGGCTGGGTGGGAAGGGGGACTTGCAGCACTGACCATAGTCACCAGCACCTCCCCTCACACACCCCCCAACACAAACTCCACAGTACCCACCTGGTAGAATGCAATGCCCTCCATCCTAACACAAGATCCCACAAAGCACCACCACCCTGGGTTATGTTGTGTGAAGCACAGGGACACTCTTGGGACTCTTAGCCAAACAACTGCCAGGACAACACTCCCAGCCATCCTGTCAGCACAGCCAGCCCACCCCACAGGGAAGCAGAGTCAAAAGGAAGGAAGCATGGGCATGCTGGGAAGGGGGTGGAGGCAATAGCATGATGGGAGTCGTAGTCACAGACATTGCTCAGCCTCACAACTGGCCCATCAACACCACTCCTGAACCATGCTCACATCACAGGGAGTGGAAAAGGACTCACAAGATGGCTGACACTGGCTACTGCTGTGGGGAGCACAAGGCCCTGCTGCCAACTGTGCACCAACAAACAGCAGGACACCACTGACTGACATCCTGAGAGACAACTTACACTCCCTGCAATGCAAGCACGTTCCATGGTGGGATATCTGGCTGGCTGGGTGGGAAGGGGGACTTGCAGCACTGACCATAGTCACCAGCACCTCCCCTCACACCCCCCCAACACAAACTCCACAGTACCCACCTGGTAGAATGCAATGCCCTCCATCCTAACACAAGATCCCACAAAGCACCACCACCCTGGGTTATGTTGTGTGAAGCACAGGGACACTCTTGGGACTCTTAGCCAAACAACTGCCAGGACAACACTCCCAGCCATCCTGTCAGCACAGCCAGCCCACCCCACAGGGAAGCAGAGTCAAAAGGAAGGAAGCATGGGCATGCTGGGAAGGGGGTGGAGGCAATAGCATGATGGGAGTCGTAGTCACAGACATTGCTCAGCCTCACAACTGGCCCATCAACACCACCCTGAACCATGCTCACATCACAGGGAGTGGAAAAGGTCTCACAAGATGGCTGACACTGGCTACTGCTGTGGGGAGCACAAGGCCCTGCTGCCAACTGTGCACCAACAAACAGCAGGACACCACTGACTGACATCCTGAGAGACAACTTACACTCCCTGCAATGCAAGCACGTTCCATGGTGGGATATCTGGCTGGCTGGGTGGGAAGGGGGACTTGCAGCACTGACCATAGTCACCAGCACCTCCCCTCACACCCCCCCAACACAAACTCCACAGTACCCACCTGGTAGAATGCAATGCCCTCCATCCTAACACAAGATCCCACAAAGCACCACCACCCTGGGTTATGTTGTGTGAAGCACAGGGACACTCTTGGGACTCTTAGCCAAACAACTGCCAGGACAACACTCCCAGCCATCCTGTCAGCACAGCCAGCCCACCCCACAGGGAAGCAGAGTCAAAAGGAAGGAAGCATGGGCATGCTGGGAAGGGGGTGGAGGCAATAGCATGATGGGAGTCGTAGTCACAGACATTGCTCAGCCTCACAACTGGCCCATCAACACCACCCTGAACCATGCTCACATCACAGGGAGTGGAGAAGGACTCACAAGATGGCTGACACTGGCTACTGCTGTGGGGAGCACAAGGCCCTGCTGGCAACTGTGCACCAACAAACAGCAGGACACCACTGACTGACATCCTGAGAGACAACTTACACTCCCTGCAATGCAAGCACGTTCCATGGTGGGATAACTGACTGGGTGGGTGGGTGGGTGGGAAGGAGGTCTGGCTGTCAACCAAACACAATCAATGCAGACCATGTTCACACCCCAGAGAATACATAGAAATGCCCAAATAATGCAGGACAATGTGCCACACCAATATCAACCCCTGACTGTGATGACTTAGGACAATACAATGTACAGGCCCGCACCCCGAGGCACAGTCACAACTGTCAGGTGTGTCAACCACTGATGCCTGCAGAAACATGACATACATTGTTTGTGTCTCCCAAAAACAGGTGATGATAGGGACACAGCAGCAGACGCTGAGGAGTCCCAGTCCCAGGCTCAAGAGGATGCCGAGCTCACTGGCGTCGTACAGCCTCTGTCCTCCTCGGACGATGAAGAACAACCTGGCACATCCGGTGCAAGTCAACATGCTGCACCAGCAGGACCACCAGCTGCAGCACCAGCAGGTCCACCAGCTGCACCCCCTGCACCCACCCCTCCAACGACTGTCACCACGAATACCATCCCTGCCGACATGGACAGAATAAGGAACAACACCAGCGCAGTGACCCTGGACCAACCTGGGGCCATGGACACCACCACCACCACCAACCCCCAAGGTGGACCAGGGTTATCTGTGCGTGCAACTGCACACACTGCACATGTCAGCAGGGGTGGTGGGAGGGGTGGGAGACAGAGGTCGCTGCTTGCAGACGTTGCTGGTGTGCATGAAGACCCACAACTGGTACGCATAGCTGATGCGTACCAGTCCAGCACCGGAGAGCTCAGCCAGGTAGTGGGGCTCCTCAGAGACATCAAACAGCAGCAGGCTGCCCATCATGCCCGCTTGGACTCCCACATGTCCCACGTGGAGTCACACATGTCACGTGTGGACTCCCACATGTCACGTGTGGACTCCCACATGACCCGCGTGGAGTCCAAGTGGGATGTACTACATGAGATGACGGCGGTGCACAGGGACATTTTACAATGCCTCCGCCAGATGAACAGCAACCAGTCCACACCTCCCTGTGTGCCAACAACATCTGGTACCGAACAAACTGCAACTGCCACAGGGAGGGAGGAGGACTCTGGCGGAGAGTCCCCTGCACCGCAGCAGCCTGCACTTGAGGGCCCCCCCCAAGAAGAGGGGTCGTCCGAGGAGGGGAAAGTGAGAGGCTGATGGCCAAGCGCAACTCCCAGGAAGCCTGAACCTGTTCTGGATTTTCGCCTTTGTGCACAGACTGTTCACCCTGTTGATGGCAACACTACTCCCACACATTGCATGGGGAGTACAAGTTGGAACAATGTGTCAGACAACTGTGGCCCCGATACTGGGGATCCTGTCTACCTGGACTTTCTATTCATCTAGGAACTTGGGATTGCAAGATTCATGTACAGCACAATCCATCCTATGCACTATTATCACAGATGTATCACAATAAACACAATAATACACCATACTTGCCTCTGTCGTGATTCCAACGTGGGTGCTGTTATGGGGATGATGAACAGCAAAATTACACTGTGTATGCGAACTGCAACAGCAAGGACAACACAGGCATGTGAGTACAGGCAACGTGACACATATGAGGGAGACACACCACCAGGGCTACACAACACATACACACCTAGGCCATCTGACTCATTGCCTACACTGATGTTGCCAGGGAAGACGGTGCAATGCACAGACACCACACCCATTCCCAGTTGTAGTCAAGTAGCCCACAGGTGCAGTAAGCAAATGGCAGTCAAATGTGTGACCACAGACAACGCACATCACTAAGTGAAGCACAGGTTTATTACACAGTAGCAACATGCCGTAACCACTACAGATGCAAGGTAACCCCACCTGGTAGCGGGCACACAGTCAACAACTGTAGACAGAAGGAAGTCCATGGGTGTGGCGCACATCACCTGTAGGGACACAACAGCTACCAGCCTGGATGTGCAATCACGTCGTCGGTGGACACAGTTGACCAAACGAATCTGAAAGTACCCTGTGAAGGACAGAAATGACACACAGTCAAAAGCAATGGAGTACAGGACAGAACAGCAAAACTCATGCACAATACATGTTACAAGATACCCACCCAGAACCAAGTTAGCATGTGAACACTGTTGGGGAGTACAGCCCACCTGTAAGCACACATCGCAACACACATCCAGTCAAGTAGCCCATGGACACACTCCAACAGCACCAGAGCACCACCCACACATCATGCCAACTCACATCATTGACATGACACCTCAGGATACTCACATTCAGCTAAAGAAGTTGGTGATGAGCTGTGTGCGGACATCACCATCACCATCATCATCATCATCGTCACTGGCATCGTGGTCCAGGCCAGGATCCTCCACAGGTGGCGGATGTTGGTCATCGTCATCCTGGATGAGAGGCAACTCCTTCCGCACTGCCAGGTTGTGGAGCATGCAGCAGACGATGATAATCTTGCACACTTTCGCAGGGGCATATGGGAGGGACCCTCCGGACTTGTCCAGGCAGCGGAAGCGGCTCTTCAGGAGACCAAAGGTCCGCTCAATCACTCTCCTGGTCCGACCATGTGCCTCATTGTAGCGCATCTGGGCAGGTGTCACAGGGTTCCTGAGGGGTGTCAGCAACCACGGCATGTTGGGGTATCCCGAGTCACCTACGGACAGACAAGTGCACATCAGCTGACTTGGAAAAGTGGGCGGAATACTACAGATCAGATCACACACAATGGCACAAAGTCAGTACACACCGACAAGCCAGGCACGCTGGTTCTGCATCTGTGCCATCAACCTGGGGATGCGACTACTCCTCATCACAAAGGCATCGTGTGCTGAACCAGGGAAACGGGCACACACGTGTGTGATGGTCATGTCTGCAAGACACACCACCAGTGCATTGACCGAGTGGTAGTGCTTGCGGTTCCTGTAGGCCTGCTCCTGGGCCTGTGGTGGTACCAAAGCCACATGTGTCCCATCAATGGAGCCAATGACATGCGGCATCCTCCCCAGGGCATAAAAGTCACTCTTCACGTCAGTGAGTCGTCGCAGTCTAGGGAAATAGATGTACCGGTTCAGGAAGAGCAACATTGCCGCCAAGAAATCGCGGAGCACACGGCTGAACATGGTCTGTGACATCCCACCAGCAGACGCCACAGTATGTTGGAAGGTACCGGTGGCAAAGAAGTGTAGGGCTGCCATCACCTTCACCTTGGGGGTCAGCGCTGTAGGATACGGCCGGCCAGGCTGCAAATGTGGGGACAACTGCACTGCCAAATCCTCAATCAGCTGCCTGGTGAAGCGGTACCGTCGGATGCTGTCCCGTTCCACCATCGTTGCCAGGTCTGGGAATGGCCGATGGACAGCAGGAGCCCTGCAGTGCAGAGGAGAAGTAAGCAAGATCGTCAGTCACCCCACATATGCGGCATTGAACACACTCAAGATCCCAACATACATCATCATGAGGCACAACTACATGAAGTGTGCAGTACCGGAACGACATGTATGGTACATACATGGCCAACATCTGTCAACACGGTCCTACAGGTGGCATCAATTTGTCCCAGGTTGGCCCATTGGATATCATGATGCTGTGCCACAGTCACCCCCCAGTGACATGTGAGGACAGATGTGCCCCAGGCACCACAGCTCAACGACAGGCACATTCCCAGGGACCCTGTAATGCCACATGGACACTGGCATCACCTGGAGTATCATGTGTACACCACAACAAAACAAACATGACCCCCACAGGTAGTGGCCACACTTGCCATGGCAGGAGAGCCATGGACGTCTGTGACACACACGCACAACATCAGAGTCCATGCACACACAACGTGGATGTGGAGACTGTCTCCCATTGTGCACATGAAATCAGAGACATTGTAAACACTACATGCACAAAGACTGTGGAGGGCCATCACTATTGTGCCACTGGGACACCCTGGCTCAAACATACCGTCCCACATGGGACTCACGGGGTATGTGACATGACATACACAAACACCACTGTGAAATGTGACCATGGCACATGCACAGATATGAACAGTTGCACATCACAGTGGTCACGTACACGTAACACCCAGGATCCTGTCCCCATTAACACGTGCACAGCCTGGGGGTGGCTGCCCACAGGTGACACCCACAGGACAACATGTACACCAACATACACACAATAGGAAATGCAGCCTTACATGCCTTATGATAAGGTTTGGACAGGCTGTCGTGATGTAGGTGTGCCCCTCACTCCCTGGGAGCTATCTGTGGCTGGCATATGTCCATCTGAGATAGGCATGCTGACATATGCCAGTCACATGTACAGTGATGCGTTGAACAGCAATGGACCGATCGGTGTCTCCGGCCGGCCCATTGCTTTCAATGTGTGCGGGTATGCGTTGTACCCCTGTGCGCGTTGTACTGCAATGGACCGATCGGTGCCTCCGGCCGGCCCATTGCATTCAATGTGTGCGGGTACGCGTTGTACCCCTGTGCGCGTTGTACTGCAATGGACCGATCGGTGCCTCCGGCCGGCCCATTGCTTTCAATGTGTGCGGGTACGCGTTGTACCCCTGTGCGCGTTGTACTGCAATGGACCGATCGGTGCCTCCGGCCGGCCCATTGCATTCAATGTGTGCGGGTACGCGTTGTACCCCTGTGCGCGTTGAACAGCAATGGACCGATCGGTGCCTCCGGCCGGCCCATTGCATTCAATGTGTGCGGGTACGCGTTGTACCCCTGTGCGCGTTGAACAGCAATGGACCGATCGGTGCCTCCGGCCGGCCCATTGCTTTCAATGTGTGCGGGTACGCGTTGTACCCCTGTGCGCGTTGTACTGCAATGGACCGATCGGTGCGCACCCATTGACAATGGGCTTGCCTGGCAACGGACGCGTTTTCGAATATTCGAACGAGTCGGTTGCTGGAAAATCAGTTGGTCACCCACAACAATGTTGCAAAATCATGTATGTCATGAAGTTGAAATTTTGAAGGATGCTGTGGGCGTGTTTTGGTGCTGCTATTCCATGGATTGGCCAGATTCAGAAGATGCAAACGACTTGGACCTATCACTTTGGACACAAGGGACAGTATCTGCCTCTCCAGCACATATATATTGCTGCATGTTCCCCTGAGAGCCCACTTGCCTGCACTACATGCTCCAGGACGACATCTGCCACTGCACTGCTGCTGTCTCTGCCCCTCTGGACCCTGCAATGGCACGTACTGTGGAGAGAGCCCCAGCCTTCAGCCTTGAAGAGAACCAGGCCCTGCTGGACAGCCTACTTCCACAGTACAGCAAGCTGTATGGGACACCAGGGGAGCAGGTGAGTGTTCTGTGCACTGCCTTTCTGAATGTGCATTTTGTCTGACTAGCAAGGCTGAGAGTCAGCACACCACTGGCTAGCAGGCTCACTGAGTAGTTGTCACCCCCCATAGTGTGTAGTGACTTGCACTGGACAGGTATGGTGCAGTGACAGTGCTTCTGAACAGGGTTTTACTCCCCATGCAATGATACCATGTAGTGACTTCTGGAAAACTGTCCATGGGCAGCCGTGCACTGCCTGGGTACACCATGTGCCCCTGTGATTGCGACATGTATATGCAACTGTGTCATGCACGGATATGTTGCATGTGTAGTAATGGCCTTATCACTTTGTCATCCTGACAGGCTTCTGCCCATCGGAAGCATGAGATCTGGAAGGACATCGTCCGGGCTGTCCGGTCCGTGGGGGTCTACAAGCGCCGGATCCGCAACTGCCAAAAGAGGTGGCAGGACCTTCGGGGCTGGACCCGGAGGATTGCACGGGTCCAGCTGAAGCTGTCGCCTCCTCGCAGGAGGGGCGGAACACGGACCCTGACCCCCACATGCTCAGGATCCTGGCGGTGGTCTTTCCAGACCTGGATGGGCAGCTGAAGGCCAGAGAGCAGCAAGGAGGGGGTGAGTCAAAGACTGCACTGTGTACTCTGTCTAACATGCTATGTGCCCTCCTCGGGCCAGGTTGAACTGCCACAGTACAGCAGTCATGTTGTCCAGGAGCCATGTCCCTCTATTGTGCACTGCCCACTCCTCATCTGATACCCAGGTGTGGCCCTTACATGCAGGGAATTCTGTCACTTAGGACTGTGTCCTTGCAGTTTGCTTGACTCAAGGTGGGAGACAGCATCTGTTTCCCTGACTCTGTGGTGGGCATCATGGGTGGGTCCATTGCTTACACAATGCCTGTATTCTGACATGTATTCAGCGTGTTACTTTGATCTGTGGTCCAATTGCTGAGCTGATCCACCACATGTGGCTGGGGTACCTGGCACACACCCATGCTGCGGGTGGGAACAATGTTTGGGCCCCAGGAGTATGTATATGACGTGTGTCACACATACTTAGCCAGCTGCCTACAGTCCAGGGCTCATCCCTCATTCATGTGGGGCTGGACAGTCATGCCTACTCCAGGCCATACAATACACTCTGTACTCCCACTCCCGTGTATCAGAGGACACATTGTGCACAGTGATTTGACCCCTCAGGTGTCTGCCTCTGTGTCAGTGTGCTGTGGATTAGTCGCCAGGACTGCTGTGGAGTTTCTTGGTAGGGGCTCAGCATGCCACTGGAGATGTGACCATAGGAGACGATACTTGTGTGACACATAGGTGTCTGATCAGCTGCCCATGCAGACTGGGGCATGTAAATGTGAAGTTCAGGCAGCTGTTCCCCATGCACAGCAGAGTGTGAGGGGCTCAGGTTCAGAGGGTAGTGTCACAGGTCTCCCATATGTCCAATAGGTATGACCTGGACAGATGAGGGTTAAGAGGATGTGTTGTGGGGGGATGTACATGTGCACTTGTGCAGCTCCAGGACTTGCATTCCCCATGACCTACTATTGTGACACAGTGCAGAGTGTTGTTAGTCTGGCTGCAAAGTCATACATCACTGAGACAGTGATGTATGACTTTGCAGTCATGCCTCCGCCATGGCATGTGTCTACTGATTGGTGATCCTGCAGGGGAGTGACATGTGCTACATGCACACCATAGTGGCGCTGGCTATCAGGACATGGGTGCATCATGGTGTCTGTCGCTGGTATGCATCACATGCATTTCCTATTTGACTCTGGGCATCCCTTACATCCGTAAACCTGTACTGACTCAGTGGCAAGAGCTGTGATGTGTCCACACCGTGTCCTCTGCACTGTCCAACTACTGTGTACTTGGTGCATGTGTCAACACTGGGGTGTTGCAATCCAACAGACACCAGACAGATGGGTGCAAGGCCATGTGGGATGTGAGTGCCATGCTTGGCATCAGACTGACAATTGACTTCTCCTGTTCAATTAGGGCACTTTTAGCAATGTACAACTAATGATGCCAGGGCTTGCTCTGTAATGTGCTGTGCTCACAGTGGTGTGTGCGTTTGGTGCAGGTGACTGATGTCTGTCTGTTTCCCCATTGTTTGCAGATACATCCACGGCCACGGAAGGGGACAGCTCCATGGACCAGGAGGAGCCGGAGAGCCAGACTGGGTCAGCAGCCGAGGAGTGGTCGGAGGGACCCAGTGGCACGGAGGGCGAGGGGAGCCACACCGAGGAGTCCTCAGCAGCATCCACCTCAGCTGAGGACCAGAGCAACTCGGAGGATGACTCCCTTGTGGAGGCGGGTGTCAGCAGCCACCACACCCCAGCTAGTGTTGCTGTCCCCGCCACCACCAGCACCACCACCGCCCTCCCATCGGCTCCCATTCCTCAGGTCCGTGGAGGCTCCCATGTCCGGGAGCGTGTCTCCTTTGGGCCAGGCACCGCACCCCCTGCCCCTGTGTCCCCTGCTGCCCTGAGTGAGGAGTCTGTGTACCTCCTTCGCCAGCTCCATGTAGGGCAGACAGCCATGCTGAGTGTCCTCCATGCGCACACCGCGCTGTTGACTCAGCTGGTGTCGTTCATGGAGGGCATCTCATCGGGCATGTCTGACCTACAGAGGGGCAATAGGTCCATGGACTCCTCCCTGACGGCAGCAGTGTCCCTCCTCAAACGGTCCCTCACCCCTCCTGCCTCTGCTCCATCCACACTCCCCAGCACCTTACCCATCCCAGGCACACACACACCGGCACAGGCACACACCAGCACACACACATCCAGCACACTGACACACACGCCAATGACAAAACGCACACGCACGCACATTCAGGGGACTGAAGCCAGACTCACAGGGGATGGGGCCCTGGAACACACACACGCATCCACATGCACTGCGCAGTCCTCAGTTCCCTCTCCCTCCAAAGCACCCTCCCTTGCCTCACCTGCAACCCCAAAGTCACAGCAGCTCTTCCTCTGTGACCTCGGCCTCTTCCCCACCGATGAAGCTGCTCCAGCATCCCGGGGGAAGAGGAAGCCCACCCACACGGAGCAGAGTGCCCTCGCCCCCGGACACCCTCCCCCAGGCGCAGACGGACTGAGGCCCCCACCCGCAAGTCCCCCGGAGTGCTAAGAGCAAGACCCCGCCACCGCCCTGCAGCTCAGGCACAAGGTCTCCGTCCTCCATCCCTCAGGCCCCCACTGCACAGGTGCCCCCACCACACCCTGCCCCAGGTTCCCCCACCCACAGATATACCATCCCCAAGATGCTCCGGCCTTCTCCCCCTGCCACTTGCTCTCCCAGCACCACACCCCCGCTGCGCTTGTCTGTGCCACTGATGTGGTGAGGGTGTCCTCCCCTCTGTCCAACCCACCTTGCCTGTTCCCCATTCTCCTCCCCTGGAGGTAGGCACTGCAGTGGAGTCCACTACCGCCCTGTCTGACTTGGGCACTGCAGTGGCGGACCTGTCCACCCCATCTGCAGGGTCCACTGCAGTTGTGCCGGCACCCACGACATCTGTGTCATGCCCCCAGTTGTGCCGGCACACACCATGTCAGACACCTCCACTGCAGTTGTCAGTGGCTCTCCAGCACCCACCACCCCTTCCCTGACTCCCCTGGTGAGCCCTGATCCTGTCCCTGCGGTGCCTGGCCTGCCCCCCGGTTGCCCCTCCTAGTGGATTGTCCCTGGTATTGTGCAGGCATGCGTAGGGTGACATCTGCCAGTGTCACCCTGTTTGAACTTTGACAATGGACTGGCCATTGGCCTTTGCTCTAATTTCTTCTGGACGTCGTTATCAAACAACACATATGCTGAATAAAGCAACTTTCTTTTCTCTAGTGCTCATGCTTCAGATGTACATGTTGTTGGTGCAGCTAACCATGCCCTTGCTGCAGTGATGGTGATATCTGGTCTCATGATTATGAAGTGTTACTGTGCAGGAACCCATGTGGTCCAGGGGGAATGTGTCCTATCATGTGGTGTATCCATGTCATCAATAGCAGCATCTGAGGGTGTCATGTGTTCAGTATTTGGCAATGGGTTTCCTACTTACATTGGCAATTTCATATCTGTGGCTTCCACCCCTGCACATCTGTTGTGCCTGCCATCGTTGTATTTGTCTACTTCCCTGACCGTGTTGCCATCTCCAGTGGACATGCAGGTTTGGGCATCAATGGGGAGGGACTCATCCGTGTAGTCAGTGCAACATTGCCATACAAGTGTGTTGGATCTGTGCTGATGATTCCGTTGGCACATCCATGACCAGGCTGATGTGATGGGAGCCCTCATTTGGTGCTAATTGTTGATTGTGTGACCAAGTGCTCAGCTGACATGATGGGGCCCTACTGAGGCAACATATGGCACAGCTTTCCTCACACAGGAGTGGAGTCCCCTCATGGCAGTATGTACACGTGTGACATTGCCTGCGCCCAAGGTGTGTGTTGTATGTGCATGTCTGTGTGTTCACTTCCATTCATCTGCGCATGCTGTGATCCCTAGTGTTGTACCTGTTTGTGATGCTTGCTGACTTGAGCTATGTTCCCCCAAAGTCTTCTCCCTGTGTTCTCTGTGATGTGGGTGCATGGCACATTACTGGTCATCAGGGTGTCACCCATAGGTGTGTTTGCTGTCAGGGCAGAGTTTGTGTGCAGACGCAGATGGGTCACAGTCAGGTTTCCCTTTGGCACTTGTTGTTTGCCCCTGTCATGTGATTTCCAGTTTGTGTTATCTTTCAGTGATTGTGACACGTTGTGTGTGTGACTGCTGGCACTCCTTAGGGTCCGGGCTGCAATGTTGGTTGTTGTCTATGTGTGTTCTTTGTGGGTGACCTTGGCTTCTTCATTGGTGTGTGACTGTGGCTGGGATCCCATTGGTCGGTGTGGTATTGCCGTCATGTCCATGTACAGCGTAGTGTGCAGTGTGTCAGACATTCAGGACTCTTGTTGAGTGTCCATGTGTGATGTGTTTCTACACCTTGGTTCCCACCCACCACCCTGGAATAGTCATGGGTGCATGTGCAATGTCACCAGTGCATGTGTACTTCACTGCTGCACATTGTTGGAGGTCGAGGGGTGTGGTCTTGAGTGTGTGCAGATGAGAGTTGTTGCCCGGCTAGGCCCCTGCCTCCATGTTGGCCTTGGCTTACTGGCCATGCTGATTGATTTGTGCTTGTGTAGGTGTGATGGTAGTTAGTTGCTCAGGACACCTGACTGTGGTTCACAGTGTGATCGACATTTAGCTTTGTCATCACAGTGGTATTTTTATTCAGCCCAGGGTCACCACATTGTGGGGGCCCTGGGGGTGGTGCTGTGGTGTGTCTGTGACTTGCTGTGTCAGTTGTTGTTCCTACGTGCCTGTGTGACATGTGTGTTTTGTGCTCCCTCTCACCTGTCAATGCCTGCTTGCCTACATAGAGGATTTGGATCCATGAGTTACCTTAGTGTGGCAGTGTATGCACATCTGTATGATTGGTATTCAGCTCTCCTCATGTGTTGTGTTGTTGCCTGGGGACACTGGCACCCCCACCCCTCACCTGCTGTGTATGATGACAGTGTTGGTCTGCCTGTTTGTGTTTGTGCATCTGCACCACTGCATTGGCATATCTTGGGTGTGCCATTGGCTGTATGTTGTTTGGTGTGTTTCCCCTGCTGTCCCTGGGACTCCTAGGTCATCGGTCAGCACAGTGATCATGGTTTGTGTGTCCCATTGCTGCCATGGTATGGTATCTGTTCACCTCACATCTGCTGTCTCCACAGGGTATCTGCATTTGTGTGCCCATTGGTGCAAATATGTGGTTCTGCATTCTGATGGTCACTTCTGTCATTGTGTCATTGATGACTGTTGACGGTCTCAGCCCCCATGGGTGTTGTTTGTCTGCACATGGCCAAAGGAATGTTTCATTTGCACTGCAGTATTTGGCTCCCCCAATTTATGTTGCAATGGGACACATACACTACTTTGCCACAGATGAGTTTTTGGTTCTGTGACCAGGAATGATCCATGCAGTTTGGCAGTTGCAGCTCTTTCTTTGTCAACAATTACCTTTTGGTCACTGTGATGATGAGGGTGTAGACCCCATTGCCACAATGGTCAAAATGTGCTTCAGCTATGGACCCCACACTTACCTTTTGGTCACTGTGATGATGGGGGTTTAGACCCCATTGCCACAATGGTCAAAATGTGCTTCAGCTATGGACCCCACACTTGCCTTTTGGTCACTGTGATGATGGGGGTTTAGACCCCATTGCCACAATGGTCAAAATGTGCTTCAGCTATGGACCCCACACTTGCCTTTTGGTCACTGTGATGATGGGGGTTTAGACCCCATTGCCACAATGGTCAAAATGTGCTTCAGCTATGGACCCCACACTTGCCTTTTGGTCACTGTGATGATGGGGGTTTAGACCCCATTGCCACAATGGTCAAAATGTGCTTCAGCTATGGACCCCACACTTGCCTTTTGGTCACTGTGATGATGGGGGTTTAGACCCCATTGCCACAATGGTCAAAATGTGCTTCAGCTATGGACCCCACACTTGCCTTTTGGTCACTGTGATGATGGGGGTTTAGGCCCCATTGCCACAATGGTCATGGGCTGCTTGCATTGTGGGTGCCACACACATATATGTGTGGCACATGTGCTAGGGGGTCACATTGTATGTTCAAAGTCATGTTCGGTGTTGTAGGCATTTGACACAGCCTGCTCACACGCTTGTCATGGTGGTGGGGGGATGTCTTAATCTTGCATTCCCTAGGTTGTGGTGTGCTTGTTGTGTCATGCATTGTCCATCCTATGAGTGGGGGTGGTAGTAGTGGTAGGCATCCAGCCCCCTGGCTAAGGGTGGTAGTAGTGGTAGGCTTCCTGCCCCCTGGCTAAGGGTGGTAGTAGTTGTGGGCATCCTGCCCCCCTGGGTGAGGGTGGTAGTAGTGGTAGGCATCCTGCCCCCCGTGGGTGAGGGTGGTAGTAGTGGTAGGCATCCTGCCCCCTGGCTAAGGGTGGTAGTAGTGGTAGGCATCCAGCCCCCTGGCTAAGGGTGGTAGTAGTGGTGGGCATCCTGCCCCCCTGGGTGAGGGTGGTAGTAGTGGTGGGCATCCTGCCCCCCTGGCTAAGGGTGGTAGTAGTTGTGGGCATCCTGCCCCCTGGGTGAGGGTGGTAGTAGTGGTAGGCATCCTGCCCCCCGTGGGTGAGGGTGGTAGTAGTGGTAGGCATCCTGCCCCCTGGCTAAGGGTGGTAGTAGTTGTGGGCATCCTGCCCCCCTGGGTGAGGGTGGTAGTAGTGGTAGGCATCCTGCCCCCGTGGGTGAGGGTGGTAGTAGTGGTAGGCATCCTGCCCCCTGGCTAAGGGTGGTAGTAGTGGTGGGCATCCTGCCCCCCTGGGTGGGGGTGGTAGTAGTGGTAGGCATCCTGCCCCCTGGCTAAGGGTGGTAGTAGTGGTGGGCATCCTGCCCCCCTGGGTGAGGGTGGTAGTAGTGGTAGGCATCCTGCCCCCGTGGGTGAGGGTGGTAGTAGTGGTAGGCATCCTGCCCCCCTGGCTAAGGGTGGTAGTAGTGGTAGGCTTCCTGCCCCCTGGCTAAGGGTGGTAGTAGTGGTGGGCATCCTGCCCCCTGGGTGAGGGTGGTAGTAGTGGTGGGCATCCTGCCCCCTGGCTAAGGGTGGTAGTAGTGGTAGGCATCCTGCCACCCTGGCTAAGGGTGGTAGTAGTGGTAGGCATCCTGCCCCCCTGGCTAAGGGTGGTAGTAGTGGTAGGCTTCCTGCCCCCTGGCTAAGGGTGGTAGTAGTGGTGGGCATCCTGCCCCCCTGGGTGAGGGTGGTAGTAGTGGTGGGCATCCTGCCCCCTGGCTAAGGGTGGTAGTAGTGGTGGGCATCCTGCCCCCCTGGGTGAGGGTGGTAGTAGTGGTAGGCATCCAGCCCCCTGGCTAAGGGTGGTAGTAGTGGTAGGCATCCAGCCCCCCTGGGTTGGGGTGGTGGCGCGCATTCAGGCCCCTGTGTGCATATGTGGCATTGGTGATGGGCATCCCGCCCCTATGGTGCTGCTGTTGCTGGTGTAAGTATATTCAGATTCCCAGTGTATGTGTGTGATGTGTCGTGTACGTGTTGTATGTGTTTTGTGGTTGGTGTCTGACTTACCTTCTGCGCCGTACGCGTCCGTGCCTGTTCCGGTAGTAGATGTAGAATATTGGTATGATCGGGACGAAGGGATTCATGGTTGGTTCGTGTCGTTCGTCCTTCTCGTTGCTTCGCGTCGTCCTCGTCGCTTGGCTTCGTCCTCGTCGCTTCGCTTCGTCCTCGTCGCTTCGCGTCGTCCTCGTCGGTGCTGTGTTCGTCTCGTAGCCGTGGATCGTGTTGTGGCGCGATTCGGAGCTTATGTGCGCCTCCCGGATGCTTTGACGTGCCGTGCGTAGCGACGGGTTCGGCGCGTACGGAAAGCGCATCGTACTTGTCCGGCCGGACGGGGCTGCATTTTCCCTTCCGTGCGACTCGATTCGGCGTTTCCGGATTCGCCTCGGTCGGAGAACAGGACCTGGTTTGGGTGAGTACGGCTCGGCCGGAATTTTTGCTGTTGTGCGCATCGTACTTGCTCGTTCGGTGTGCTAGTACGGATCGGTCGGGAAACTGGCTTTCGCATGGCTTTTTCCCGACCGAATAGTATTGGGTGCGCCTCCGACCGAGATCGGAATCGGCCCCTTAGTAAAAACATTTAACGAAAAGTCATTAATTGATTTATCTTGATGGTAAATGCTGTCACCTTCCATCTTTTCTATATTAGTATGTGAGATTTCTTTAAGACTTAGAATCTACTTTCTCACTCATTACACCATTAGTATTATTTTTATGGTTAGTTACCATTAAGACAGGCTAAATAACAATTAGTGTTAACCACACCAACATTAGTAATAAGATACTAAATAAGCAAGCATTAATACATCTCCGTTTAAACCTACGATTTTGATGTCCAGTCTCTGCTATTTTTGCCATTTTAAGGGAAAATGTATATCAATTCAAAAAGAAAAAGAAAAACTAGAAAAACTATAAAACTATCTAAGTAGTGTATCCAAACACTTCAAGCCTTTTTCTTCTTCCTTTACCCCCTCTTTTTCTTTTTTTTTTTAATTTCTTCACAGTCTTTGTTCAATTTCTACTTTAGTTTGTTTTTCTTCTCTGAAAAATTCTTTCATTTTCTGCATTTTTAATTTACACAGTTCTTTTAAGGTGGTTCAAATCCGTTTGCTTCACTCTGTTTTGTACCAGTGTCTTCTTTGCTCTGATCTGTATGTTCGATTTCTTCCAATACCACATATGTCCATTCTGGAGCTGTGTATTTCTTGTTCGGAACTCTTACTCTCTTCGTTTTCCAAACTAATTCTTCTTCTGACTCACTTTGTTCTGTTTTGTTTGGTATTTCAACTATTGTGTCTGGTATTTTCTTTTTCAGAGTGTATTTCAGTCTTTTCACTCCTTTTGGCCACACATCACCTTTTCTTGCTCTCTTGACTTGCACAGTTCCTTCTGCTTCAGTGTCAAGTTCGCAAGTTCTTTTATTCAGTTCTTTTCTCTGTTGCACTTGCTCTTGATTCTCATTTAACACTTTTCCTTCAACACTTTCAACAGCAGTCTTACGAGACCCAGTAGCTGGTGCCCACTTTATTCGACTTTGTTACCTGTCATCCACGTGTTCAACACTTTCAGAATCTGTTGCTTCAGACTCTATGTTTTCACGTTCTACAGCTTCTGGCTCTTCTTGACCCTCTGCCAGTCTCTGCTCTTCTTCTTCTTGTCTTTCAAGTGGACTTGGGACTCTCCTTGTGTGACTTGCGTGTATCCAATTTGGCAAGCCTCCACACTTTACTGCTGTCGTTGTCGCCAGTATTACCTGGTATGGGCCATGCCATCTAGGTTCCAGACACGATTTTCTCACATGCTTCTTCACCAGGATCCACTCTCCCGGACTTAAATCATGTGCTTGCTCTTGCTGTGTTGTGGTTGCACTCATGGGCGAAGGAAGTGTGGGGACGCGGGGGATGTATC